>JAYMFT010110217.1:0-13532 GCA_038088735.1 Panulirus argus | reverse complement strand
GTGGGAAGTATTCTTTCTCCCCTATCCCCTGGGATATATATATATATATATATATATATATATATATATATATATATGGATTATGTATTTATCAAAAGACTGATTTTGACACCGATTGAATAAACTCTAAAGAAATACATTTAATTTACCTGTAGCTCAAAATTTAGGACTGGTAGTATTCCTGGTTACGCTTCTTCAGTTGCTGAAGCTATGATGGGCTAATTACAATAAATCATAAGTCGTAAATGGCTTTGACAAACGAAAACTGCATTATTCCGGCCTACAGTTTTACACTTAAGGTTACAAACAGGAATCTGAAAATATTACTTTTTATGCACAACCTTATATATACATATATACAAAAGATTTTACAAAATGAAAATCAACATGGAAATAATCTTATATCAGCCGAAGTAAATGTGTATTACAGGTTAAACAGTAACTCCTATGGTTAAGCCTTATACTTTGTTGATGTATTACTTAGCCTAATTAAAAGCGAGATTGCAGTGTGTTCATGAATAAGCGGGTATAATATGCAAAATAATGCAATACATTCGTAGTTAGTTTTAATTAGTTACTTTTTAAATTATGCATGTACATTTCCTATTAATGATGCTTATGATGAGTCTGTGAGCTATCTGCATCTTCAGCTGAACATGAATCTATTCATTTATCTTTGCATGGAGAAGAAAACCGATTATCTGTGCATTTACAGTTGGTAAACTAATTTTCAAGACGTGTTCAAGGATGCTAAGTCAATAATCAAGCACCAGCCAAATGATGAATAAGATTGGGTTGATTGGGGTAAACCCTTTCACCTATGTCCCCCTTGCTAATAAAAACAAATAATATAGGTATTACCTTTGTCCTAAGCATAGGAAACAAATAATATGGGTGTTCTTGGGTACATGTGTCACCCCTGTTCCTAGCCAGATTGAACAAATAATAGGGGTGTTCCTGTGTATATGTGTCACCCCTGTCCCCAGCCAAATTAAACAAATATTATGACACATAATATAGGTACCTTTGTGTACCATATATCAAACTACTGGTGTCACAGGTGTAAATGTCACCTATAGCTGTGTGCCCCACATATTAAATAGTATTAGTGTTCTATGTGCACGTGGGCCACATACATCATGTTTATTGTTACGAAAGGTGCAGGGAATACCTATGTCATCTGTAAGCATTAACATATCAAAATCACAATTATTTAGCATGCATTTTTTTTCTCTCAAAACTCAGTCATTTATACAGCTCCCAGCAAGGCCAGTAAGTACCTCAGTTTGGTTACAAGTTCCAGACTCCTTAGACACAGCTTGGTAAAAAAATACCAGAACTCATAACAGTTCACAAAATCAATCTGAGGAGTTAACAATGATCCAGTAAAATAAAATTCTATATTGAAATTATGTTTGTGTTGGCAGCCACCACGACGTGTGGAGAACTGGTACAGTACATGGCAGGCACTGGACTACAGGAGTGCATGCCCACAGAACCTCAAGTACATTGGTGCCTCTAATGGCATCAGGGGCGGCATTCATGAGGACTGCCTCTACCTCAATATCTTCAGCCCCTCGGTAGGTACCATTATTCCCCTCACACCACACCATCATCCATTAACTGTATCTACCTCTTCATCTTCCGCATGCAGTTTCTCCTCATACAAACTATCATTACTACAGTTTTTGAGTGAGAGGTTGAGTGATTACACAGAATTCTGTGGATATTGAAAATGCTTAAGGCCTTGGATGTGGAGAGTATGGTCACAGTCCCTTCATACCTGGATTATGAGTGTGTTTACCAGAGTAGAATGTAACTTAGAAGAATAAATGATGATTGTAAATATGAAATTGGTAAAAATTTTTATAAGATTAAGTTAAAATGTGTTTGTGAAAAAGTTAGAAGACAGAGGAATGCATGTTTAGAATGGAGTTAATGGTAATAAATTAAGGCTGAAGAAGGGTGCTGATCTTAAAACAGGAAATGTGTGGCTGCTGATGAAAGATTAGTCATGTGAATATTTTGAGTTTTTGATTCTTAGTAAGAAAAATAAAAAGAATGGGTGTGATAGTTGCTGATTCCCCTTTCAAATATACCAAAGAAAAGGACAAGCATGTTTACTAGAGAAAACACAAAAAACATCTGAGAGAATGGATCCAAGATAGAAGCTCATTATGATTGGTGATATGAATGGATGGGTAAGACACAGATGTGGATGAAATGACAGGTAGATATGGGGTCTCAAAAAAAAATTACCTTTCTCAAAGGACCCCTAGGTTTTGTGTATTGTTCAGCTAAAGTGCTCATGATTTTAAAGTGTAGTATAGCATGTATATAATGGACAGCTAGCCCCTCATTTTAGGGACAAGTTTGTCCACTTCTTGAAAAAAGACATTAGTCATCTCCTTTATTTTAGTCCTCCCTTCAACATACCTTTAATTTTTAATACAGCTTGGCAATGATGAGGACTTTTATCCACGACTTAAGCTATCAATATAAAAAAAAAAGTGTAAGATAAGAGAGGGTAAAAGACAATGTGTGGGATAATGTAAATGATAGAAGAACCAATGAAAAGGTTACATTTGTCAGATTATGATTTGTATTAGGTATATTACTGTGAAGCATCACAGTTTTTTCTAACTGATGTATGTGTACCTGCAGGTGTCAATCAGTGTCAGTGATCAGTACCCGGTCATGTTTTACATCCATGATGGTGACCTGGACCATGGGGCTAGCAACCAGTTCCCAGGTCACATGCTGGCAGCATGGGGTGAGGTGGTTGTGGTTACCATTAACTACAGGCTTGGTGCCCTTGGTAAGTTACATATGAGCCTGAATTACACATGGAAAAACAGACTGAATTCTGTGTATATTTCATAATGAAAAGATAAGCAATGGAAACATTGTAAAACAAAAACTTTAAACAAGCTAGAATAACAGTATAATTATAATGCAGTAATCAAATCCAAATTTCTGAAAACAATTTTAGTTATTAATTTCATATGAAATGTCATTCTCAAAAAAATGAAAGTAAATATTATCAATTACAGTACTTTCATCAAAGTTTCTATATCAGCATGAATTTTCTTAAACTTGTACATTACTGGATTCTTTATTTTTCAGATTTCTGAGAGTATAAAACATGCTAAAATTGATAAAATTTCAAGGCACCCACTCTGATACGATAGTATTCTACTCATGCTGTTTTTTCTCATTCTGGATATATGCAGTGTCACAATACTGTAACTACCTGGGACTGATAAGAATAATGTCTAAAATCAAGAATTTTACGTTGACAAAATATCCCAGATTTTCAGTGTCTAGATTTTTGATGTCCAGATGTTTTAAGTTGTATTGTGTGTAATTACAAATACTCAAGAATTAGCAAGATTTTTTTGGAAAATCTAGAAGCAAACACAGTCATGTACAGAAATTGCCCTTTACTGTTCTTAGATGGATCTGACTTCAAGCAAGTCTGGAAGATCATTGTGCCTAGCACCCCTTTTGTTGTATTATTGTTACCCTTCATGTTAAAAAATCTTAGTTTATTACTGAAAATGAATAAAAAGATCTTTAACCTCATATAAAAAAGAAAACTAATGAGCAGTTCACCTTTAATAACTAAATGCACTTCTTCAACAAGTGTTCTCAGCCTAAAACTATGTGTATAGTTTCCTGTTTTCATTAACCATCTTTCATTTGTGGCACTGAAATGAATTACAGTAATCTGACAAGAATCCGTTTATTAATTTTATTTTATTTATAATTAAGCCTGAACCTCTTTCCAGAGGCTTCTGCAGCCAAGGCTGGAATACTTTCAGTTGCTTGGAAATGAGGACTCCCTTGGAGCGATAAGGTCTATGACAAGACAGTACTCCTAATGATAGAGCCTCTCCAAAAGTGACTTTTCATTCTAAGTGTAACCTTATGCAGGCAGATCCCAGTAACAAAACTAGATAAATGATTATGATATCCTAATAGTATGACTTGTAATAGGAGATTAGTGAATATGGAATACTAAAAGAAATTCCACATCTACGTATTATTCCTTTGTTACAGGATTCCTGAGCACTGGTGATGTCAACTCACCAGGTAACTACGGGCTGATGGACATGGCCATGGCTCTGGAATGGGTGTACAGCAACATCCGCTTTTTCAATGGTGACCGCAATATGATCACTGTATTTGGTCCAGGAGCTGGGGGTGCCATGGCTGGCCTACTTGCAGTACTGCCAAAGACCAAGTTGTGGGTTAGCCAGGTCATATCCCAGGTCAGTCACTTCTCTGATCATAGTCACACCTCTCAGAACATGTTGAAAATCTGACAGACATATCAAGCTACATTTACTCTTGTTTTGTACTAGCAGCAAGGAGGAAAGAGTTAGATGGCTGCAAACAAAGGTCATTGTACTGAAGATGATATAAAAGTCCATTGGACTGCTAAATTTCATGATGTAATATTTAACCTAATTATGTTTAAAAGCTTAACTATGATATCTTCTTTTCCACTTGCTGCAAGTTTTAGAATACTGAAAAATATTTTTTACTTAGTACCAATAAAACTGCAGTTCACAGTGCTATGTGTAGAAAATACTGATGAGAGTACCTTTTGTGATCAGTTTTAATGATGCTGTTTCTAATTATTGGAAGTGGAAAAACAGTTTAATTCCTTCATACATACTTACTATCACAGAATGTAGAAAACATTTACCACTGTAACTCACTTTTACTGTCCTGCAGAGTGGATCTCCTCTGGCAGACTGGGCAGCACTAAACGATGTGTACAGAGTGCAGAACACCTCTCGTGTTTATGGTTTACAAGTTGGCTGTACTGTTGAATCATCTTATAAGCTTCTCCAGTGTTTAAACCGTCGTAGCTATGAAGAACTGGCTTCAGCACCTATAAAAGTATGTTTTTCACCATTTTTAGAAATCTAGTACACCTATATTATGTATACAATTAGAGAGTGTCAGTGTTATTTGTAACTCCATTCCTAACTGAATAGGATGGATCAAGGGTATTAAACCTTAAGGTTCATTCAAGCATATCCTTACCTTTTACTGTACATAAAGTGACAGGATGAACAGTGTTTTCCAAACTAGTGGAATAATTTATGATTATTCAGTTACTAAGCTGAATAGTCAGGAAAAGCCACCCCTCATCTATACAAAATGTTTTCACTGCATACAGTTTACAGTTATTCCATGTGTGGATGGAAGCACTATGAGTGGGAAGTCAACCTTTACAATGCTCTTTCACTGTCTGTGGATGGAAAGGAGTATAATGTTGTTAAAGACTTTTCTGCCTAAAAGGAGCCCAACTTTTACTACTTCTATGTAGTGTGCAGCTTTAAAGCTATAGGAGCCCTGTAAAAAAAGGCCCTGGAGTTACCTAACAATACATATCTTGTATGTATGTATTTATCGGCATTACTGGACTCTGTCTGCCTGTAGTTGCATCATGAGTGGAAAGTAACCTTTAGTGAGGCTTTATTATCGTAAGTTGACAAAACAGAGTACAGTCTTGTCAAAGACCTTGCTTCAAAGAAATCCACCCTGTCCCTGTGACTGAATGAAGTGCAGTCTTGGAACTGCAGGAGTCCCTGAAGTGGATCATTGGGTAATAGATAATTATAATGATATGTATGTATGTAACCCTCTCACTTCTTTTGTAAATGCGATTTCACACCTTTCACTCCATAGCAAGCAAACGTACCACACTACCTTTCAACTTTCATACCACACATTCATCCCTCATTTTTTTTTTTTTTTTAATTATTTCTCTTACATAAGTGATGTAGCATCAGGAACAAACAAATAATGATCTCATCTGCCCACATCCCCTGTGTAATGTACTGGAACCAGAGCGTAGCCTCCACAGCCAAACCCCACAAACTGTTCCATGGTTTATCTTGACTGTTTCACCTACCTTGGTTCAGTCCACTGACAGCACATCACCCACAGTATGACACATTCATCTAATTCACTGAATCACATGTATGCCTCTCACTCCTCTAAATATTCATGCCTCAGTGCCCTATTCTTGTTTACTCCATCCTTCCACCTCCTCCTTGGTCTGCTTCTTAATGCAAAGAAAGAGAATGGACAGTTTCTCATTTCTGTAAAGTATCTGACTAAGTACACCAGAAAGTCCCAGATTGTAGGGCAGACTTTGTTACTTTGCTACCTTAAACTTTATATATTACTACATTGTAATTATACCTGGTTGACTGTACCACTTCTACTGCAGCCAGACGTAGGAACATTTGCATGGGGTCCAACCGTCGATGCCAACTTTACTGTGCCTGGTGATGACTGGTATGAGGACTGGCAGGAGAAGGACTGGCACATCCTGCCAGAGCTGCCCATAGTGCTCTATCAGAAGAACCACCACCACCCGAAGCTTCGCTACCTCACTGGGGTTAACAGGGATGCAGCAGCCAGTATGGTCTGTAAGTACCTAGAGCTGCTTATACTGAACACTAAATGGGTGAAGATAGTTCCATTAGCTTTAGATTCCTTTTTCCTTTGTTTACTCTTAGTACAGTAAAGAGTGCACAGTTAAATGTTTTATACATTTCAGATTAATGTTACTACTGAATGTGAATCACTATTTAGGTAACTGTATATATCTTGATTACTTCATATAATGGATGTTTCTCCCCCTAGTTAAAGATAATCGTCTGGTGCAGGATCGTCACATTGTAAAAGAAGATTTCTTTAATGAGCGGATCAAAGAGTGGGTTAAACATTACAATTACTCACTCAACCTAGAAGGTACCTATGATGCTATAAAATGGATGTACACCTATGGCCCAGATCCGCATAACGTTACTCACATTAGGGAGCAGTATGTCAGTGTAAGTAATGCAGAGTTAGTCGGTAACTCCAGTATTAGGTGGATGTTCATTCTTACTTCATCACATATTTTGTGATTAAATTTTGCCATATACACCAGCTCCTTCATTTGATTTTGATTTTTTTTCTTGCAGTAAAACTTTTCTCATATATAATCTTTGCTGTCTGTGCATGTGATGAAACCTCCAGAACATGTGATTTTTGAAGATGTTTATTATGGACCATATTTTTAATGTATATTTTCAAATTCATGAATGTTTCATATCATGTATACATAAATACAAATGGTTAGAAAAGCTAAATTGGGTTGGTACTCTTTGTACCAGATGCTGTCTGATGCTTTGTACAAGTCTGCAGTGGACCAGTTAGTGAAAGTGCTTGTCAACACCTCCAAGAACAGCGTCCCCACCTACTATTACCTCCTCAACACGACTGTCGAGGCCCTCAAGCTACCCTTCTGGAGGGAGGTCAGCAAAACTTTTTGTTGGTACCATAAAGCATGGCCAAGAAAATATTGACATATTTTGTATTGTCTCCCATTGTGTATAATGACATCCTGGAAGAAACTGAATATGAAAATTGCAGTGTGAATGTTGAGTGCTACTTCTACATCATTATGTCCTATATATTTTGAGTACGTTTGGTATATAACATGTATTATGGAAAAGCTGAGGAATTTCACAGTTGTAATAGATTTAACCCTTTCAGGATGACAAATTTCTAAAGTCACCTCACACAGACTGTGGATATTTAGCAGTAACTGAAATACCAAGAAACTATACTGTATTATAAGATATTTAAATACAGCACTACATAGACATTCAAACCTTACACACCACTAAAGCCTTTAAGTCATCACGCAACACCATTTAATCTGAGTTTCTGACCTAATTCCTTGTGCTTGGAGATCCAGTCTTCCTCTGCATCAAAAATCACCCTTCATGATCACCTGACACATGTACAGATAATAGTTGGCTGTCTTAGTCATCTGCACCATACATGATCTCATTCATTTACAATGTTGCTGCAACAAAACAAACTAAATGCTGCTCAGACACTTATTACTACCAATTTGGAAAAAAAAAGAAGCCCTAGTATTCATTACAAACAAATCTTCCAAGCTTCCCTAAATTACAGCTCACATGCCTGGTTATTCACCAGGTCACCAAAAGCATTTAAACAGTGCTGTAAGCCACACAAAACAGTGTTATGAAAAATCACAAGCTACCTTGCAACCAAACACTCAACACCCACAGAATGTAACAAAGATCCTGTCAACACAATCCCACCTTCATATGCATGGCACTCAATTCTTTGCGACAGCAATAAACCCTTCCTTTCCAGACCACTGCATAAATGACCACCAAACCACAGACAGAAATCAAAAGCTTATCCTGCCTCACACTTCAACAATCTGTTCTGATGGAACAAACACCGATTCTACATATCACAAGATCTCATTCCCAAAATGCATCTTTCATTTTGAAGATGGAACACACACATACACATCACCTTACTCTTTGACCCATGGTCCCACTCAGTGAATGTGGCTAGATTCCTAAGGGCTATGGGGGCTTTATAGGAGGGGCTTTTGGGTAAGAAAGGTAAAGGTAAAGGTTTGTTTTCAATGGACTGTAATTCGGGGGCCAAGGTGGGGAGAGCAAACAGTGCTATTCCATTACAGTTATTTCTGAGTAACTGAGTTTCACTGATATTTCTGCCTGCTAGGTAGACTGAGGAAGGTGACATATGGCATCTAAAAGAAGCTTGGGATCCTTCAAACACTGGTGGGAAAATTCAACCTGCAACTGTTGTGAAGTTCACCTTTACTGGGTGCCTGCAACCATTATGAGAATAGTCATCAAAGAGTTAAGAATGCTGACAATGTAAAACTGGTAGCTAGATAATTTTCTTTTATGCAACACAGTTTTAGCAGTTTTTAAATATTCCCCTAATTTTTCAGATTCCAAACAACATTGATTACTATTTCATCTCTGGTGCTCCATTCATGGACCCAGACTTTTACCCAGAAAACTTCCGTGTATCCCGTGAACTCTGGGGTGAAGGAGACAGGAACATCTCACAATTTATGATGAAAACATTTACCAACTTTGCTAAGTGGGGGTGAGTTGTTGAGGTTTTCTGTTTAGTATTGATAAAGGAAAATGTAAAGCTTGAGATACAAAACATTAAAAAAAGAAAATGAAAGGATACATAGCACTGCTGATTATTTTCTCTGAATCTAATTTTATTTAGTGAAAATAGAAAGATAAGTTAGTTGTAATATATTTCTGAAGGTGTTGGTGGCAATAAAGAGGCCACTTATCAGAAAAAATTAAAGGGGGTTTTAATTCAGTGAGAAAATGATTTCTCAGTGATGTTCTACATGTCAGTTAGGCTGTGCCAGTATTGGTACTATCATACCAAGGTGATATTTATGCTGTTGATTTAAATACCATAATTGACAGGGAAAGAGTTAAATGTTCTTGAACACATACAGATATCTATATTACCAATCTCAGTTGTGCCATTGATATGGTTCTCTTACCTACTTAACTAATGCTTTACTGGAACTAATTGACAACTGGGAATGATGTCACTTTTAGTACAGACATAACAATGTGTATGGTACTTTCCTCTGTGAATCTAAGGCAAGATATTCACTATATGTTGAGCTTGTTAGCTGTTTGCTTGGTTTTGGGTGGGAGCTTAATCGATATGGAAAATGTATGTCTTGATGATGGAAGACAATAAAAGTTTGTAGCTGAGAAACTTTACCACTGTAAGCAATACCTTAACTGGATTACTTTGTTTTCTTTTGCAGATACTGCTATTATCTATGTTGCAATATTCTTCTGGCACACTGCTAGTTATTGCATGTGACTAAACTATATATCTACCACAGAGAAAATCTTGAACATCTGTTGAAGGGTGCCAGATTTATTGGTGCCTCTTGCCTTGATTTATATTTAAGAAGTTTTAAGTGTAACGCAGATTACTGGAAGTCTAAACTTTGCTCCAACTGTAATGGTGCAGCATAATTAGGCTCTCAAGTTTACAAGATTACATGATAATCATATCAATTAGTATAATAACTTCATTTCAGAGTATCAGTCATTTGTGAACTGGAAACAAAAAGTAATATAACAAGCATAATGACAAAGGAGTACCTGTAGCACAAAAATTTATATAAACATGCTGGATACTGTGAAAGGATTTGGTGATAGTAGCACAGTCCACACAAGATGAAATCTGTCATAAAGGCAGACATACATAGCCAAGGAACATACAGCTTTTCCTCCCATTCCTTGTGTATTTGAGATGGTAGAAAAGTCATGCTTTACCACAGCATAACAATCAGAACAGTATTTGAGGCTCCTCTACATTGCTTTAAGAGTGAATTTCTTTTACAAACATCCAATCATTTAAACAGTACACATTGAATATCAACAAGAAACATATACAGATACTTTAGGCTGTCAATATTGTTGCCCCAGGGTTATTCCTAGATCTGCCACAGCAGTGTTTAGAAAACACTCAAGATCAAATCTCATATTATCCTCTGCACAAGGTAAGTTCTTCACCAAGGTATCGTAATGTAAAATTAACTTTATAAACTTAATATCTATATGGTCACCTCTTCCAGCTTTAATAATTATACTATATAATTTTAAATAAATGAAACTCTCAAAGTTCCCAATAAACCTAAGTGAATCATTGTTAAGCTCTATGTAGTTTCTTTTTAACCCTGATTTCTTTGGAGGAATTACCATACATCATGTTTTGATCGTATTACAGCAGATGCCATACTCAGCCACAAATGTGTAAGAGTTTCTGTTGGATCACAGCTGATACCATGCTTATCAACAAATGTTATATAGCATCTGGAAAGGGAGCAAATAGCACCACATCAATGGTATGGTTTAGAGTATAAAACAAGAATTTGCTGTGTAGCATCTAAAACTCTTTGTATCATGAGCAGTCTTTAAATCATCAGTAGATACATTATTGAAATAATTAGGATGACCTTTTTAACTAATTACCATCCTCCAGGGAAATAGTTTTCTCTTTTAAAAATACCTATACATAAGGAAACTATCTGTTAAGTATAATCAGTAGTCAATGTCCTGAAATACAACTCACAAAAGAGCAAATGCTGATTCATACATGCTCTGACAAGGTACTTTATAAAACCACATTTTTTTTTCCAAAATATTTTCATTATTTAACAAACATTGTATACTTCACATATGATCTTATACCTAACACATGCCTGTCATAATCAATATGCATCATTTTTAGGCAGGAGGATTATAAAAAGGCATACTCTTAGACAACAGACCACTGTATTAAGTTACCTAAGTAGTGGTGCACCCCTTCTGTATATCATGTTGCTAGATATAAACATCGGTGCTTTACGACTAGGAAAGGTAAACTATAGGCCCAGAGTCACCTTGGTTCTACATCTCTAGGGTTTATGGATTAATCCAGTATCCCTTTGGGCTTAGGGGAGAAAGAATACCACCCACCTCTCTCCTGTATTTCGTAGAAAATGACGAAGGGGAGTGGGAGCGGGAGGTTGGAAATCCTCTTCTCCTATATTACTTTTCAAAAGAAGGAACAGATGAAGGAGCCAAATGAGATTCGCCCCTTCCAGGCTCATGCAGGACACAGCAAACATGTATTAAAGAAAAAAGAAGGATGCTGAGCATTTGTGGATATTGATAATGGTACAACCAATTACATACAGAAGTTATGTATGGCTCTACCTTTGGCATTATTTCTTATAGGAGAAGAGTATATTGTATGCCTGTTTCTGATATATGTGTCCTAAATAATTTTTCAAGCAAAATTAATTTGGAAACAGTGATAAAACCTGCTTCTTTGTTTGTCTTGAATATGTTTACAAAAAGTACATATTCTCCAAACGATGGGTTTGTTACTAACTGAAAAGTAAACATAGTCAACAGAGCTGGTAATAATCTCAGAAATAGGTAAAGTTTTAGAGACACTGCAGTTTTAAAGGGAAACATAAGCATAACTACATTTTTAATCTTGATCAGGAATCCAACGCAAACGCAGGTTGACATCTTGAAGGTAAACTGGGAGCCAGTGGTGGAAGGTAACCTTAAGTACCTGAGTATCAACACCACCTTCAACACCAGCATGCACTACAACTACCGCCAGCCATACAACACCTTCTGGAATGTGTACATACCACAAGTTGCCCGGGAATGGGTGCCAACTGTTCCCCCACCAGTCAATGTAAGTACCTCTCTATGACAGCATTATTTTCACTTTAACATTTACACTTCCTGTGATGGAAATTTGTAATTGCTATGTAAATACTATCCCCCAAGAAAAATATCTTTTTGTGCATCAATATTGTGAGATAAGTAATAACTGAGCACTAGAACTTAGTTAATGTCACAGTAGATATTCAACAGCTTTTGAAATATTTACAGAAGTATGGTATGAAGAAAGTATGAAAAGAACATTATTCCTAAAGGACAGTAGTTGTTGGGAATGAAATGTTTGTGTATTTTGGAGTAAACCCTTCAGTATTAATGGCAAATGAATTGTATCATAAGGGAAAAACTATAACCAACAGCATGATAATCAATATATACTTAAATCATATCTCCCATTACATAATGTTATTATATCCACTAAGGTTTCATAACATCATCACTGCATGAAAGTACCCATTTATCTTAAGCAGGGAAGAAGATGAATAGGGCTCACTTTTTAAATACAACCCCAGTACTTGAAATAATTTTATAACATGGTAATGTACAAAATATACTGGCCTTTTTTTGATAGCATCCTTGAGTTGCTATTCTTATACTAGATGATTTTCACTTTACCTTACAGCAGTTTTTACTGCAATCATAATTTCTTGAATGTTGTAAAATACATTTCCTTCACCATAATTTTGGCTTTAGGGCAACATCACTGTTAAATATTTGTTTAGAATATTTAAACCAAAAATGCTTTTAGAAGTGTATTTAGAGTACTGAGACCAAAAGCTGAAGTTCTGTTGAATGAATTTCATTCTGAAAGTATTACAAGTGGTCTCTAAAGCATGTTCTTATTCCAACAGCCATGGACCCAGTTAACCCAACCCATTGTGGCAGCATTTTATGGGGCCTTAGCTTTCTGCGTTGTCTTACTGGTAATCCTCTTCGTATGCTGTGGCCTCTGGAAGTCTGCCAAGAGGTATGTTCTACTGTGTATCACTAGCTTGTACTTTTATGTATTATACCATGTAGCATACATTTTCTTTTGTTTACCGCTTTTGTCCCCAGAACATATATGTGGTAATGTTTTCTGGGTACTGAAGTCATATATTCAAATGCATCAGCTTAAAGAAATGTCTCCTTACCATGTTGCCTGTTGTATAAGCTATGTATCATAGCTACAGAGCCTTTATGAGCTTCGTCAAGCATTTTTTGCTGTTTTGCTCAGATAGTTCGCTGAAGTGTGCTTTCCAGATCTTTGTATCTTTGTTACTATTTATTTATTTATCATACTTGATCGCTGTTTCCTGCGTCAGCGAGGTAGCGCCAGGAAACAGATGAAAAAAGACCCATTCTCCCACATACACACATATATACATACATGCACATATATGCACAGTACATATATATACATACCAACATATACATATA
>JAYMFT010110205.1:0-27710 GCA_038088735.1 Panulirus argus | reverse complement strand
TCTCAAAAATTTGTAAATACTTTCCCTGTCTGTTTTTCCCAATTTCTCAACTCTCTCTATATTTCAATTAGGGCCCGTCCTTGATGTGGACTTTTGTCCGTGACTGGAGCCTTCAACATAAAAAAAGAAAAAAAAAGATGTCAGATCATTAACCGTATGATAGATATATCTTTAAGCCGCGATGTATGTTGTGAGTGCTGATGGTATGACAGTGTCTTGTAAGGCCCGTGAATACGACGGTACGACCGTTAGGAAGATGCCCTGGTACTTGACCCGAATGGTAGGGCTGGTACCATCCTGGTCAAGTTCGTTCTGGTGGGCTTAAGGGTCGTCTCGTCGTGTTGCAAGGGGTTTACCAAAATGTTGCAGACATGTGCACGTCCGGCTCGCTTTCTCAAGGCGACCAGCAAGAGGTGAGCATTACCGAGGAACATCTAAGAACAGACTTGACGCATGACTGGTCATGTTGCATTTGAGAGTCCAGGAGGGGCTGTGCAGCATGCTACATGAGTGTACATTAGGCAACGGTGTTCGCTGTACGCGATGTAATGAGGGCAGTGGTAACCTCCCAGCGATGGTGACAGCCCGTGAATACAGAGGAGGAGGAGGAGGGCGGGAGGAGGCGGCAGCGGCCGGCAGGGGCGGAGTCCCTTACTGCTTCTGTTGCTTCATCACGGAACGTATCCACCTCGCGTCTTGGGCCGCCGTCCGGTTGGTGGGTTTGCTATTGCTTATGTGAGGTAGGCAGATGATCGTTCTGGTCCTCCTGGCATGTATTGCAATTGTCTGGACCATTAGAGACTCTAGTGCGTGTGTGAGTGTTCGGGTACTATTGATGACAGAAGAATGTTTTCTTTAAACACATCAGATGATCTTGTGAGAGAATGTTACTGACTGGATATGAGGTATTTGAAATTTAATCATAAGACAGACAAGTTGTCTTATTACTCTAAAGATTATAATCCATATTAGAGAACGATGAACATTTCAGGGTTGACGTAGCTCTGTGAGAGAGGGTTGGAGGTCCTCGGAGGCACATGATGTAATTTAACATCGGTTGATTTTGAGAAACGATGGTGGAAGTCGTTCCTGGACATGTGGAGTCACTGCAGCTTATAAAGAAGCCGCTCCTGAACATGTGTGAGTCTTGCTTCCATTACCAGGGTAATGTTTACGGCTCTGCTCCTACAGGGAGTCGTCAGTATTGCAATGCTGTCTGTACAGGCAGACATTGAGGACATCCTGGGTGGTGTGTGTGTGTGAGGTACTGTTCCTGGCGCCTTCGTGGTAAACTGTGCCACTTGTAGACATAATTGTTGTGGTACTCATAGCTGACACATTTACTGAGTAAAGCAGGATTATGACTCATGTTTTGTTCTTTAGTTCAGTCATGAACAAGAGCAGCTGAAGGAGAACATCTTTTCTGAGAAGTCATTCAGGAGAGCCAAGCTCGTCCAGGGGCGTCATTGGAGGTAATGAACAGAAAATCTATGGAAACCAGTAGCTGATATCACGGTCATCTCTCGATGATTGATCAGTACCAGAGACACTTCCTATTTCATAAAACTAAATGCCACACAGAATTATCCTCACAGTTATACGTTCGACGCTTGAATATCTATGCTGAACTCGGCTGCAGACGAGGAGATGCGTGTTCACCACAGTACCACACCAGGCGAGCTGAATGCGCTCCAGCACCTGCCGCTGCCTCTCACGTCTTGTAAGTGGATGGTCCACAGCCTCCACTTCACTGGTGCAGCCGTCCACCTCACTTCACTCCACTTACCCCGGGCTGATGTGACCGGAGATGACTGCTCATAGGTCAGGTCAACAGGGTCAGAGGGTCACCCTGACGCAGGATAACGAACAAGCATGGCACCAGACGTAACGGTTCGGGGGAGGGGAAGGAGGAAGAGAACACAATAAAATGGCATGAAAATAGATGTTATAATGTTCAATCACCGTCTGACTGTCCTTAATTACTCGTGTGTCGCTGTATATCTCTTGACAAGAGAACATGTTAGAATGTTTCCACTTCCCTCTGTGGTCACCAGCAGACTAAGGCCCAAGTTCCTCGATACTTCAGAGAGGCAATGCGTTTGACCGGTCGTAGCTTTAGCGTGGTACTGCCTCTACTTGCGGCGTCCGGCTCTCTGGTCACCAAGTCAGACATGACCCCAGAGTTTCTTCCCTGACGGATTTGTGCCCATACTCATCCTGTGAGCGGTAGCGCAAAAGGATTACAGGGGTCACAAAGGGTCTTAGTCAGACCCCAGTGGGTTGATATTGCACAGGCTGTTACAATTCATAACAGGTTTTTCACTGCATACATTGCGCAAGCCCCTGGAGGCTGGGAATTGGGACCATGAGGAAGCTACGAGGAAGATGGAGACGAGAGGTAAAAACGGAGAATGGGAGACGTCGTCAAGTTTATCCTAAGAGATTCATTTTTATAAGACAAACTTGACGCCAGAAGTCTTGACTCGGAGGGTGTGTGAGATGGTCCCGTCACCACTTCTGTCTGTGCCGTTTATCCTGCTGTTGTATTTATGGCGTTAACGTCTTCTACAGAAGTATCCAAGTGCCATATTTTCTCTCCCTAAAATTGTCCCGCGGCGCCTCTCCAGCCCCATGTTCCCTCTGCTCTGACGTCTGGCACGCAGATCCAGTACCAACCAGACCTTGAAGGACGACGGTTGCCGCTGCTCATAATGACCCGGTGCCTCCCTCCCTCCGTCGGCCATCTGTTGCAGACTCGCTATCTGGCCGGCGCTGCAGGAGAGGAGCCGCGACCTGCCCTCCCTGAAACCCCCTCTGACCTGAGGGAACAAACCCCACAATATCTGATCATCAACGGTGTAACCAACCGCAGAAATACCGTATTATTACTGGTGTAACCAACTCCAAAATACCAAATCGTCACTGGTGTAGACAACTCTACACCATCATCGATGGTGTAAACAACCCCACCCGTCATGAGCGGTGCAGCTAACAAACCCACGCTGCACTAGTGCAACCGTCAGCAGTGGTGGAGCCAGCCTCATTACACCGGCTGGGGTCGTCGTCAGAGTTGGTGCAGCCAGCAACCCCCACGGTGTGACAAGTTATACAGCCAGGTGACGCGCGGAAGGACGCTACGTGTTAACGCTAGTACCGCCCCCCCCCCCCCCCCCACCTGAGCTTCTGTGGCCTCTGTATCGTGCTGTCGCGTCGGCCGACCCTCCACAGGAAGGGTTGCGCTGCACAATCAACTCGTGGCGGCTGTTGCGGCGCAGAAGACAGAATTAATCCCGTCCCCGTCTGCGCTGCTGCTGCTGGTGGTGTGTGGCGCGTCCAGCCACAAGGCCTGACTTTGATATCCTCTCCTAATGCCTGACGTTGGGTATTCGTTTTTCTTTGTACTGCAGTGGCACCCATGAAGACTTCAGTGACTGAAGTCACGAATGAGTGTGTCGTCCGTGACTGGAGCATTTGTTCAGAGGGAAAAGAGCGAAGCTTGGACGTGCCGATCAGGCGTTCAGTGCTTCAGGAAGTCCTCCGTCAACCTTCCCTCACACATGAGGCAGCGGATGACCTTCTGTAGTCTGTGAGATCATTACAAATAAAGTAGTTTTGTAGAAATGATGCATGACCTTTGGAACGTAGAGAGAGAGAGGCAGAGAGAGAGAGAGAGGTGAACAAGACAAAATAACGGTTTATCCTGACCTTTACATCTTGTTCCTAACCTGTCCACCACCTCTCGAGTTTTCCAAGCTTTCCACTTCTCTTCATTTTACTTTCCTTTATTATTCTGAACTTCTTGTCGATTCAGCCTCTGTGTATCCTCGCGGACTTCTCTCCCTTCCGCTCCTGACCTTATGTTCATCTTTCTAACGATTCTTTGTTACCTCCTCCTCATCGTCATGTGCCCAACCATCGACTCTCACCTCTGTTCCCTCACTGATCCATCCAACGTCTCTTCCCGTCTCATCCACAAACGAACATAACTGCAACACAATCCAAAGATCGCCAGATTACTGGAGTGGCCAGACAAGTGGCAAATGAAATCTGACGCTGACAAATGTAAGGCAATTCACTGTGCAGACAAAAATACTAAAGCATGACCACAAAATGCCTGGAGATCCGTTATCTGAAGTTAACGAAGGAAAATATATTTTGGAGTTGTTGTAAGTAAAATTCTGCTTTTAACTAATCAGTTGGTAGCAAGAAGTAATGACACAAGCAGAATGCTGAGTTTATGTTAAACATCGACCACAAAACAACAGAAATATCCTACCAGTTTTCAGCGCACTTACGCGACCGCATGTTGAATACGCAAGCCTGCGTCTGCTCAGCAGGCGGCATAAAGGGAAGAAGAAAACTGGAACACATACGGAGGAAAAGGGTTACAAAGCTCAGTCCAGCTGAGAGAAACCGTCCTTAGGAGGAGAGGTCAAGAAGACCAGGTGTCTCTCCTCTTCAAGAAACGGAGTGTAGTGTCGCTGGATGAGGACATCAGTCACATGCTGCCTCACATGGCCTGTAATTATTGCATTAACAGTTGACCTTACAGTCCCTAATGGGGTGGCGGTCACGCGCTCCACCAGCTTAAGAAATGACGTCAAAGCTTGCCAGTTTCCACCCCAACGGGTACTCATTCCAGCTTCATGATGGAAGACCTCACGTAGGCCTGGTTTCCAGCGAGCGGTGACGCCTTTGTTATTCCCCTGGAGACTACGACATGTGTAATCTTGAAAAATGAAATGTGGACCAGTAAATGGTGTTGACCCACATAGCGCTCGTGGGCCTGATGAGATTCCACCATAAGCAGACACACGAGACAGTCCTCTTGCAACACTGATCAAGACGTCGCACGAGGAAAGCAAAGGTTTGATGTGACCCACCAGTAGCAGGCCGGTGTGTGGAGGGAATGTGTGACACGCTAGCCGAAGGCAGGCGATGGAACTCGCTGGTCTCGTTAGTCGCTTATCATCGTCAACAACCCAGATGGACACGAGTTGTAATCTTCGTCAATATTTGGACAGCTGATTAACTTCTTGAGCACGACGCGGCTGTGCGACCTGTAGCTCCTCGTTGTGGCCTGTAAGCGCCACGCTACGACCCCTTAATGGGACGGTGCGACGCGTCAGTACAATTATGCGACCCAGTCAGTACAAGGGTATGATCCTCGAGTAGGACCATCTGGCCTTTGACCTGACCTTTTGAGGTGATTCGTCGTCCTCGCTGGTCGTAAGGTCGAGTTCAAATATCATATCGTCGTGGTCACTGGTCGTCCGTCCCGTCGTGCTCGCTTCTCGCACTGTATTGCTTACTTGTCGTGCCTCCGTGCTCAAAGGTCTTACGGTCACTACAGTCGTTTGATCGCGTTCACTGGTTGAACGGTCGTTTTCACTGGTCGTACTGTCGTGCTCATCGGTTGCACCGTCGTGTTCGCTGGTCGTACCGTTCGTAGGTCAATAAAGCCGCAGTTGGCATAATGACCCGGACGCAAGAGGGAGTTGCCACACACCACCAGACTCGTTATTGCTATAACCAGGCGGGAGCTATGACGACCACAGTCAGCCCTAGCTGTTTAGGTGCAGATGCTGGTGTGGGGAATGGTCCGTGCCCTTAGGAAGCTATGGGTGTATTCCAGTGGTTCCTCGTGGAAAACAGAGGCCAGGTATGTCCATTGTTTAGTGTGTGAGAGAACCGGTCCTGATGGGCCATGGACATGTGAGAACCGGACCTGATGGGCCGTACTGTGTGGCCATATGCCTGGCCACACCTCCTGCTTCAATAGGCTTGCCTGTGTGCCCAGCTGGGGAGGGCTGGGTTCTGTATTGTTAATACCAACATTACTGTTAATAACAACAGTAATGTTATTATTGTTAATATTGTCATTGGTATTATTACTACAATATAACCCCAGGGCTCCTTTTATGGGGCAGCTGGAACTTCGAGGCTGCGCTACAGTCAGTAGCAGGGTAAAATGATGGACTCGTTTGGAGCAAGAATTTCCATGAGGAGACGACTCTTATGTGAACTGATGATGATACGGCCTCGCCAGAGGTCACTCATCACTCACGCTATGACCTCAAGCAGGCGGAATCTGGTAACACTGACTTAACGTCCATTAGTCACTGACGTACACCAATCATCTACCTCCCTCGGTAGAAGGATGTAGTAAGTGAAAGTCAGGATACCAAACTGCTCTGATACCACAGAAAAAACATGTCAGTTACATGAGACATTATAGACGGTAAATATCTGTTGGGTTAATAAGGAATATAATTTGCCTCCTAACAGGAGGGTACAGGAAGGTACGGGCAGGTACAGAAAGGCACAGTACATACCGGGGTTTAGTATTCCAGACGTGGTCTCGACCGCTCCCCACGCAAGGCGTCCGTGGGAGAGGTCGTTGCCAAAACACCTAAAACGCGTTCCAGCCATTTCCATAATTCCATCACACCGGAAGTGTCGCAACTCGCAGTGTGCGGGTAACGTCCTCACCCAAGCCACACGGGGAACAGGGAGACGGGAGCGTCATGTTTGCAGGTGTAGTGTTGAACGAGGTGAGGGAGATCATAGACTGGTGTGGTTAGCAGTGAGGAGAGGGTAGCTGGTGGAGGACGGACGGGGTTGTAGCAGGCTGGTGGGGGAAGGCTGGAGGGAGGCGTTGGGCCGCTGTCTGTCTGGCCGCCACTCGCCTCCCGCCGCTGCAGCAGCCTCATTGCTCCCGACGCTGGCACCTCACGATCACCTAGGCGACGTCTGATACACACGTAGTGCCGCTGGAAGACAAGATGTCTAAAACATCCTTATTGTTCGGTTGTGGTTCGTGATAGCTAGGCTGTAGGAAAACTCGTTCCACACTTGGTGGTGGTGGAATTACCCAGGCTGGGTAGTGTGGTACTGGGACACCCGCCTCTGCACCTGCCGATTGAGCTGCGGGTTTGTCGAGTGTGTGTGTGTGTGTGTGTGTGTGTGTGTGCGCCGGTATCCGTGTGAACTGCGTCCCTCTGTAACGCTCATAACATCGAGTATGACGACCTGACCCCCGACCACAACGTTGCGATCCTTATTTATAATGGCCAGCTGACCCCCGTGTGACCCTCCAGCAGGGGTCAGGTTAGACCTAATATTATACCCAAAGGTCTCAGTGTATTGACCAAGGGTCGTACGCTAGTGACCAGCCGAAGGATCTTGTCATAGTTGGCATCTCTTCCAAATAACATCACAACCAGCTGGATCTATTTCTCCCCTCATGAATTAGTGATTTAGCCACAGTTACAGTAGACGGACGACATGGAAGCTCCATTTTCAGGGCTGGGAAGGGAAGCAAGCCAGTGTCTGTCTGTTTTTAACCCGTTCCAGCCGGTACCTGGTGGCACCGAGCCTTGTGCCTGGCCAAGCTGCTGTATCATTGTCACATGTGAAACAAAACCTTTATTGCACTACAGCCGCCCACGAGAGAGCGCAGGCTATCGTTAGCTAAGCCCGTCCCTGAGGAAGGTATTCCCGCCACCAGAAGGTCATGCTTTAGCCTGCCCGCGGGTCATGTCTCGTGAACCATAAGTCAGACCCCACGCTCGTCATGCGCAATCCTCTCTCTCTCTCTCTCTCTGCTCATACATGTATCTTTCTTTTTTAAGACGAACATGTGATGAACAGATCTTATTGCCGATTTTGTCACCGGCATTTAAGCTTTTACAGAGTTGCCTAAGACAGAGACTCACGGCCAATGTATGAAATAAAAAAAGGTGCATTATACATTTTTTATTTATTGTTCACCATGGTTCAAACTGAAAACAAGAATTAGCGTATATTCAATACAAAAGTTCACAGTAATGAGGGCAATATATTCCAGTTAGGCAGCACTACTTCCCAAACCTAATTATATAGTTAGGTTAGGTGAGAGTTCCAGCATGCTAACACATTTCAAACCAAGCATCATATATAATACATACCACAATGCACGCCTATTTCCAAATTTTCCCTGCACCACAAAACACAAACTAAACCTCAATTATTTCAACATGTGAACTTACTTCTATTGGCAACATTAGAAGCCCTGTGTGCTTCTTCCCTACTAGCAATATCCTTCAGTGCCGAAGGCCAGCCCGAGTCAGTCCACTGCAATTTAAATCCGGTCCAAATAAACAACAAGATTCAGTCCTGGGCCACATCATCTTTCCAGCTTTTTTCTACATACATATCAAAGGCACCTAGCAATTTCTTATTGCAACGCATGTACAATTAGTACTTACGCGTTCAGAGTTCACATATAATTCCAGTCAAGCACGTATACAGCCAAGTCCCGTAGTAAACTGCCGCTTACCAGACAGGTCAGCCAAACAAGCCTCCGTGCTGCCACGTCGACACGCTCTCCGAGCCTTCTCCTAATCCACCCAAAACTTTTCGGAAAATCCTTTACCAGCCAGATATTCTCAAGTAGATATGCATATTTCTGTTACAACAATATTACCAAAATTAATTACCACCAAAATATATCATACAGCTTTACCTGAACATAATGAATTAAGTCCGTAACAGGTCTTCTTCATTGAAATGCAAAGCATGACAATGAGAAGGTCAAAGGGACCTTAGAAACTACACAGAATATAAACTGACGGTGATCCCAGTGGGTTGGGAAGAATCTGCTGTCGTGTAGCTGTATGCACGAGTCGTGTGGGTTCGACGATTGTGATGCTGACCTACAACTCTGGTACGATGGGTCTCAGGTGGCAGGGAGGTCAGAGTGGCGGAGAGGAGGCGCAGGCCATCCCGTACTCCTCTGGGATGAGGTGCGGAAGACGGCTGAAGAGTTTGGGGAGTTGACGTATACATGGCCTCCTGTTGGCTTCCTGAAGTGATCGAAGATGATCTTCCATGTCTTGTGTTGTAGTCCCGTCTGAGATCAAGGAAAGGAGGAAGTATCGTGACGGTCAATCCTCGATGACTGGTGTTCATACAGAAAGCTATGGGAAGCGGCAGTCGGGCAGGTGAGGAAAGTAGATCTAGAATGGATGACAGGACGTTAACAAACATCGTTGCAGGACGAGGAAGGAGAATCGAATATGACTTTGGAACATCATGTAACCGCCGTGTTCTGTAGGATGACGACCGGCTGGATCCTGCGAACCTTCAGAAAGAGAAAGGCAAAACCAGTTAGCAGCCTTCCAGGAAGTTATGCTCCACACTGGGTGACGGCTACTTGCAGACATACCTTTTCTTGAGGAGGACCGCACCGCATCATTACGCTGAGGAAAACGTGGAGAGAATAATCAATCACAACCCATCGAGATGATATTGAACAACAAGACTTCCGAGAAAAAACAAAATCGTAGAACGGGAATGGAAAGGTTGAATGATATGCACGAAGGAACTACTGGAAGGTTTAGTCCATACACTACACTGCAAGTTTACTCCCTGATGGAACGATACACATGGGAGACTGGCAAAAGGGTACCAGAAGTATACTAACTTAGTGTACGAATGTGGGTCCCAAAGATGTTCAGCGTTCTTCTAACTCGAGTTACAGTTATCTTGGATTGATCATAAAAAAAAGCCCAAGAATTAATTAGATGCACTTTTGTAAAGTGGGCTTGATCACCTGGCCCGACCAGAGGGGCACTTTAGTGCCGGACTGACGAGTGAAGGCACTGGAGAGAGGGACACCCTATAGAGCCGACGGGAGGTAATAGGTTATGTCAGTGAGAGACATTTCTCCATATGTGTGTCAAGTGAGGCGCTGTTATCTGGGGGAATCTCGCTACTTGAGAGACGATCATTGATAAAAGTAAGACTGAGAACCAGTCCTCCACCCCTCAGGCTGGTGCTGGGTAAGGTGATGGTCTTGTTGGTTGTGGTGGGGATGGTGGTGGTGGTGATGATGGCAAGGGAGAAGGAGAGGGAGTGTTGAAGGTGGTCGTGGTGATGTTGTATGTTATACTTCAGGTTTTGATCGTTATGAGGATGTTTGTGGTAATACTTGTGGTGTTGGGCAGTGATGGCTGCTGTGGTAGAGGTGGTGGTTGTGCTCGAAGCTTGGAGTGAGTGATGGAGGTGGTGGAGAAGCAGTAGGAGAGGAGTGGTGGTGGAGATACAGTAGGCAGCTGGCCGCAGTCATAAAACCCTGGTGGACGTATAAAGAAACAGAAATATTTGCCACGGTAATGTAGTATGAGAAGCGTAAACACGCTCGCATCACTTGTTAGCGTATGGAAAAATTAACTCTACGTCGAGGAGTCGTAGAGCACATTAGAGTTGCCTCTTGTGAAGTGATATATACATCATAATATAAGGGTGTTTTCATCCCTCTCGCCTTGAAGCGTTAGGTTCGTAGTGCTCTGCTCTCGTCCATCATTTCCTGGATGTGTCCACCCCACAGGTGGGGTGGGGACCCGTCAGCACATGTAGAGGACAGACCATGAGGAACCACGTTATCTGGTGGTCTGGTCCCCACGTGGAGTGGACAGACCATGAGGAACCACGTTATCTGGTGGTCTGGTCCCCACGTGGAGTGGACAGACCATCAGGAACCACGTTATCTGGTGGTCTGGTCCCTACATGGAATGGACAGACCGTCAGGGACCACGCAGGTCTGTAGGCGGCAGTGGTCCTCATGTTCCCTGGATCGCTACCAGTCAAGCTCTGGGCTGGTCTAACCTTGGCTGGGACTCGTCTCACTATGGCCTTTCCTCTGGATGGTTGATGACACGCTCTCCCAGCGACAGGTTTTTCTTTCCTGGCTTTTAGCCATATTTCAGGTTGTTTACCCAATGCTCTTCTCGACCCTTTGGTCACCTGCCTGGACTGCCAGTTGAGATGGGTCACAGGTCAACAAATTCAACCTGTCAACTCGAGACGACTGTATAGATCAAAATATACTAATATGTTAACATGTGTACACTGGAAATCAAATTATAAATAATTATTTTAGGCTTTTTTATTAGGGAAAATAAAGCAATTTTACCCTTAAATTTGACATGTAGCTCTATATACGATAAGGAGAACGCTACCGAATGCTGCGGTAATAGACGCGACACTGAAACCGCTCATGTTTAGACTCTGCTCAGGATTTGAATCATCCATAACTATTGTGATCAGCTTGTGTGCTGTTCGTAAGGAAAGTGTTTCTGAATCCAGGTGTGTGGATGGTATGGCACTCTTCGACCAGAGTCAGGTGTGAGGATGACGCTGCACTCTCCCGACCAGAGTTAGATAGTGATATAAAGTCTGTTTCGTGTGAAGAACAAGTAAGAAATCTGTACTCCTTCAGGAACACTGCAGGAAGAAGTGAGGAAGCTCTGTCTCTCAGAGAATACTGAGCATGGACGTTTGCTCAGCCCAGCAGTAGCAGCAGCAGGAGCATTATGTATACTGCTGCTGGAACCAAAGCGTTGATATATCTGCAGGTGTGTTGACATTACCGCCAGCAGGTTGACGTTACGTGGCTGGTATTGTTGACAAAGAGGTGAGAGGAGGTGGGTGACCTAAGGTGGGCAGTACACGAGAGGTGAGAGGAGGTGGGCATTATCTCCATACAGCAATAGCCAGTCCACTGGCTAGGATGGTCTCGGCCCCACCCGCCCACCCCGTACTGTACTGGAGGCTGCGCTGGAGCCTCTTGACCTGGACTTGCCTCATCACCCCCCCGCCCCTGGGCTGCGCGTCGTGACAGGAGTCCTGATGATGTTGCACATTGGCAGTCGACGCCCGGCCGGTGTTCTCGGTACCTCGAGCGCTTATGCAATCCGGGGCGGTCTGTCCCGGACCGGCCATATCTGCTTGGGTCTGGTCGGTCAGGAGGCTGGGCTAAGGTGGGTAGGCGATGCTTCTCATACCCAGCTCTTCCCACCGTAGCGGAGGACGACTCCCCAGCGACACAGGTTCGTCTTCCACTCACTTCCGTATCCAGCGTGTGTGCTGCCCATGTATACGGCAGTGGTGTCAATTCTGACCCCAAAACTGCTTCGCCGGACATCTGAACCTCCACCTCTCGTGACGCTTCCCGCCAGCAGATGTGAGGGAGCGCCCGTGGGTGGTGGCGAAGTCGTGGTAGAGTTCCTCTCCTTTATGGAATGTTGTTGACGCTTCCTTATGTAAAGTGAGGCAGCTGACCTGAAGGAATTTCGTACAGAAAGTCTAATGGAAGAATCACCAATCTGGAAGCCTCGTGATATTTAGTATCTTTTTTTCTCTTGCTCCGAAGCATTGCATCCTGAGATGACTGTCATCTGAACACAAGGAATGCGATTCGTAAGTTCCTGGTGTTGTCGTGTGATCCTAGAATCCCTTGCTCCCGTTATGTGAGCCAGATGTCGGGTTATATCAACACCGTCATGTGCTGGTGATGCCAGTGTCAGCTTTTGATGAATGTGGGCCTTGTCATGGTCATGGGGAACCCAGCCATGTAGATATGTGAACCCTATACCCAGGTGTTCTTAACAACAAGGGTACAAATCAGCCAGTCTTCTGCTACGTAAATCTCAGTTTGGTAAACCAAAAGGTGTTTATGAAGTCTTCTCAAAATTTCAGGGGGGCAGACCTTCAATCACAGTCGTTTATGAAATCGTGTGGAACATCGCGAGGAGAGAGGGAGAGAGAGAGGCTTCATCTGCCAAGTATTTTTCCTGATTATTTGATACATCTTTATGCTTTGATTCGACCGTAAAAGAGTAACGAGCAAACACGCAGAAATGTCCACCCCGTATTTTTCCAAGGTCCTCCCCAGGTCTTTCTCAAGTCTTCTCCAGGCCCTCCCAAGTCTTCCTCAATTCCCCATAAGGTCTTCCCCAGGTTTTCCCGAGGTTCTCATCGTCTCTTCTTAAGTTTTCCCTAAATCTTTCTAAAGTCCCTTCCAGGTCTCTCTCTCTCAGGTCCTGTTTACATCTTTCTTAGTTCGTCTTCAGATGTTACCCAGGTATAGGATTTAAAGTGTTTTAGGAAGTGGGAGTTAAGGAGATTTTCAACAACTTTAGAGACAGGAAGTGAGATGGGATGGGACGGTAATATGGCAGGGCTCGAGCGGTTTTAAGAGACAGGATGCACCAAGGCGAACGAAAACAAGTATGAGGAAATTTTTTTGGATTTTTAAGATAGAGACAAAATAGACGAGCAAGGTACACTCGCACAGGACACCACGAGAAGGTATGCTAACCGGAGAAGGGAAGATGCACTCGGGAAATTATCTGGGGAAAATATCGGTTCCGTGAGAGGAGGTGGGGCTGTGGATGCATTATGAGTGTAGGCTTCTTCTGGGACATCCCAGCCGATGGCCAAAGCCTTCTTCTCCACTTCCCATACTCTTCTGTCCACAACTAGTGTCCTCTGTTGAAATTTACTTAAATTTTCCCATCTGGTGACTGGTTCATGTGAAGCAACAGTGAGAAGGCCAGCAGACATATCTATTATAACTCCAACGCGTCGCAAATTATAGGAAGGAAATGAACGCCCGTGACACTGTGAACATTACACGGTGAATATTTGCACATAACATAATTCTACCTGACTGTTTGTGCCTCTGGAGTGTAGACGCCAGCATCCCTAAAGAATATTGATCGTGTGATCAACATTCACGACATTGTCATATATCCTGACTTGCCTGACCTTCAGAACATTCTTCTCCCGGGGTCTCCGACTACATACTTTCACAGAGAAAACCATGAGTGGGTGTCTGCTTCTGAGGAAGAAAACTATGACTGAATACCCACATTAGGAAAAGACGACCGGGGGTGGGTTTCCGCCTCACATGTTACACCGAGATCACATTATGATATGATGTGTGGAGACCAGACTTATGTTTGCCCTGTGGCAGAGGTGTTGAGAACCCCGCGTCGGACCCCACCCTCTCCTCAAAGGGCACGAGTCTCACTTCTTGAGAGCCCCACACTGGGTGGAGGTAATGCCCCCCAAACTCACCCCCAAACGACCTTGAGAACATTTTCCCACAGCTCAGTGTACTACTTCCCCCGGCCGAAGGGCACTGATCCACGTGAGACCAGGGGATCGGGAGCCAGGCCAGGCGGGCGGGCGGGCGGGCGCCACTCGTAAGGTTCATCCAGGGGAATCATGACTCTCTCTCTCTCTCTCTCTTTCTCTCTCTCTCTCTCTTGCGCAAGGCAGAGAGAAAATAGCAGGCAATTGTTCGATTACCATCTGGTGGTTTTAACTTTAAAGTTGAGGAATCGAAGTGTTTAGCGTTAGTCTTTTATTTGTCATGGCAGTGCGCGCGACTGGGGTGGGTAGTATAGGGCCCTCCTCGACACAGACTGTGATTCTCTAGACGTCATCCTTGCTGCCTCGGCAGCAAGGTAGGGGAGCGGCTGCTGGGGCCTTGGGCTCAACCCGGGCCTGATAACTTTACCGTTGGCTCACAGCGTTTACCGCTGCAGGTCCGCCCTCAGACCACACTGTCGACCGCTGCATAACGTATGTGTGATCAGATCAATGCAAGTCTTGTTTGTCCACTCTCTTTTAGGTAGCAGTTGACCTACACGGGTCAGCGCACAAGGTCACGGGGCTCTCTTTACCATGTCACTTACACAAGACTGTCTCAGCTCCAGGTTAACCTGGCTGGCTCAACGCTAATTGTCATGGCTCCGTACACACTACCTACACCCGCCCTCCCCACACACACACGCCGCTCGTGCTCTCTCGTAACGTCCAGGTTAACGACTTCAATTCAGAAATGATAATTGTTGTTGGAAAGTAACGAGGAAAAGAGTAAGCATGATGGTGATGACAGCCATGATGAAAGTAAGAACATGTCGGGAGCGGAGTAAATCTGCCTCCGGCCATAATACCTGTCGTCGGCCATCCTGACCTTCCTCTGCCTCCTTCTATAGCATCCACTGGCCAGCAGGTCCTGGTGGAGGAGGCTGCCCCACACTGATTCTGGTGGTGAAGGCTCCTCCACAAAGGTCCTTAACACCAGCTGGGGATCAACATTCATCTCACGGTAGGCATGCGGAGGGGGGGGGGGCGTACGTGCTGTGCAGTACGCTGCCTTTGCCCAAGGAGTACTGCCCGGGCCTTATTGAGGTGACCCACGGGTGTTCCTGG
The DNA here is from genome assembly GCA_038088735.1 of Panulirus argus. Classification (NCBI taxonomy): domain Eukaryota; kingdom Metazoa; phylum Arthropoda; class Malacostraca; order Decapoda; family Palinuridae; genus Panulirus; species Panulirus argus. The sequence continues at coordinate 12,662 of JAYMFT010110205.1, read as the reverse complement.
TAATGTGACCTCTGGTGCTGCCATTTGCGCCCCCCCCCCCTCTCTCTGGCAATAAATACAGTTTACATTTTCTTTTGTTTACAGGTTGTGGACGGGAGCCGCCTGGGGAAGGGTGCGTTACGATGGGTCCAGAGTCTGTTGCACCGCCCGCAGCTTGACCTGCGCTGAGACCAAGCTAGCTATGCTGTTGCGACCACATCCAGGCTGGTCTAGGGTACACTCTGCACACTCTCGACCAGGTATTTATATTAACCCTCTCTGCTGTACAGCCCATAGTGTTTCATATGGCTGTAGGGAATCTGTTAAACAGTTTGGGTCCTGGATATGGACGCTCTTTTCTCTCAATATATCTGTCGTACCTTTCGACTTTTTGCCTTCGTTTTACAACAGCTCCCCTCGCCCGTTGTGGCAGAAGGGAGGGATCAAATTAGGAACGCTGCTTCTCAGGATTTTTGTAAGTGTAGATTACGACATACCCTCCCGTCCCTCCGCTCTTCTGGCCAGTGTGACTTTAGCGTCTCAAGTCGTGTCCAGTAATCCACACACTGACGGTGCCAGAGGCGGTGGCTGTGGAGGACGATCCTACCACACTCTCTACTGACTCCTCAGTACCTCCCGCCCTTGTGAAATGGTGTCAACACACGACGTTATGCTCTTCAGGACAATATTCCTGCCTCCAGGGGCGTCATCCCCGCCCTCACCTCCAGTCCTGAAGGTCACCAAAATCCTTTCATGATTCTGGAAGGGTCAATAGTTGTTGCTATTTTGTGGTAGTTAAAGGTATCGTTATTAGTCAGAGGTCTTTTACACTGATCATTCGAGACTTATTTTTATTTGTATCAGTTTATTTCATAATTATTATTAGCATTATCTGATTGTAATAAGACTGTTTTTTATCTGTATAAAAACGTGGAATTTTTCAGTAAGGCATGTTGGTAACATGTCAGACGCCAGAGTCATAACTAAATAGAGTTTTTTATCTTTACAGGTGACACCAGACACTCGGAAAGTCCCGTGGAATAATGACCTGAGACACACGTACAGTGGCTGGTGATGACCAGCATTTATTAGATAAAGGTCAAGAGTGGACAAGTGACCCGGTGAGGCGCTGTGTTATTAAAGATCATTTCTTGATCTCTCGTGGTATCTGTGTGGAGTGCGCGTCTCGCGATAACATGATTATAAGATAAGTGGTTTTAATCGAGCAGCATCGTTCGCTGCTTCCTCACCGCTGGTAGACAGGTGGACACCCCACTTACACACACACACTCGGCACGCTAGGGGCACGCACTCACTGGCTGGGACATAATTTGTGGCCCGAAAGTTTAGTTCTCAAGTGATCGTTGTTGTTAAGGATATTTACGGCCAGCTCCTCCTGCCGCCTTTGCTTAAGTTATAAAGTGATACAAATCCTGACCTTGGCGGGGCTGGTCTCGGAGGTGCGGTGCGACCTGCCAGTGTGGCCCAAGGTCCAGCCACAGTAGAGGGAGGGTGGGCCGCCCGCCGACACCTTCCCTGAAAGTGAAATAAAAATCCTGTTAACCTTGGTGGTGTTAGACTACGAAGACTAGCCTGCCTGCCTGCCCCCCATCTACACCTGCAGACGTAGGGGGTTCGACCCCGTCGTTGACCAGGGTAGAGGGAAGCCCTGCTACAGGCAAGCCACAGACAGGTTCCTGCGGCTGGTGTCGTGGGAGACGCCGCCATCGCCGCCGTGAGGACGAGGCCAGAGGCGCTCTCGTGTCTGTACCAGCGGACCCCCACAACCACACCTGCTCCACCATGTCTGTCAGGTGGAAGATTCCTCCCGGGGAGTCCGAGGAGGAGGAGGAGGATGACGACAACGACACGGACACCTTCTGCGGCAGGCAGTATGAGCAGACTCTGGTGAGTTCGACCAGTACTTCTTCCTCACTTTCCTCGTAAGTCTATATTTTCAGCCATGTTGCATGTCTTTCTCGTTCCGCAGACCTGCTGAACATTGTCAGGTAAGCGATGAGTTCCCAGGGCTGAGGCTTCCTGCTGAGGTAGGACAGGAGGGCTTCTTTGTGCAGCCCTAAAGTCCAACCTTCCTGTCGAGGTTCGACACCAGTTAGGGAGCCCAATTCCCTCTGATGCACCGACTCCTGTATCCTGCTCGGTAATATCCACGTCGAGGTCTCCTTTCGTTACTTTACATTTGCTCGGGTCAAACTTCATCAACCATGCATCAGACCAGCTTTGGAGACTGTCGAGGTCACCTTGTAAGTTGATGCAGACCTTCACACTTTTCCCTTCCTCTACGACCTTTTCATTAACTGCAGATATTCGTAATCAGGCAGTAGTTTGTACCATGTGGAGAGTCATTCACATAGGTCAGAAGCAGTAATGGTCCCAGAAGAGAACCCTGTAGCACTCGTCTGGTCACCTCGACCCATCTGGAGAAGGATTCTCAAACATTTTTCCTTATGTTAGCTGAGACGACACGGGCAGCTGAGGCCCTAGTCAGAACAGCTGGGTTGACTGTGGACCGACTGCCGTAACGAGGATTCGAACCTATGCGCTCGACCCTGGGCGGGAGGCCCACGGAAGCGTCACGGTCAGGAACTCTAACCGCTACACCACGGGAGTCCTTAAATCTTATTATTCAATTTAAAAAGTGTGTTGGTGGTCTATTGAGGTCAAGATCAGCAAGGTCATGGTGACGGGTGATAGTGTGGTCTATGGAGGTCAAGGAGAAGGCTCCTCCCCACCCACCACTCTAAATGCTGGATATTCTGGGGAGAGAGAAGGACTGTATCCACTGCTCTGTAATGTAAAAGTGAATCTAGTTACTTGAATTTTGTACTCTCATTCTTGTACTTATTTCCCATGGATCATACGTTTCTTATGAACTGATGATTATTATCATTAGAGTTTTTGTTTATCCGTTTTGAATGTATTGATAGTCCTGGCCGTCATACTCTCTAACGCTGGTTTCCTCAAGTGTCCGATAGTTCTCCTGCTACAGCAACAGGCGCCCAGGTTCATATTTCATTACCTTCGTGTTAACCTCATCGCTCACACGGTAATAAATTATCGTGAGTTAGGTCATGGAAATTATTTAATGCTTTAACAACTTCCGTTGGAAGATCCGGGAATATTGCTCTGTTTAATGTAATTTAATGCCTGCAGTCTCCTTCCCTAAGGATCATTTCTACTAGACGGAATTACCCTAGTTTCCTGGCTCACGTTTAAGTTTGTACATGAATCTAACCAAGTCTAATGACCAGAGCTGAACAGTATATCGTAAGACAGGTTGTCTATTCATCCAAAATTCGTAAATACTTTCCCTTTTTCCTCTTTTTTCTCATTCATTAACCTCTCTATATTGCAATCAGGGTCCGGCCTTGATGTGGACTTCTCTCCGTGACTGGAGCCTTCAACTTGAAAAAAAAGATGAATAGTTACATCTGAGCAGGTGTTGTGCTGAGTAAATATTGTGTCTGTCGTCATTTTATTGCTTATATTCCTAGTTATGAGACGTGACATTACTATGCTGTAAATAGTTGAACATTCCTTTGATTCATTGACGTGATAAGGGGGATCAAGGTGGGCTGGGGCCAGTCAGCCAGCCGGGCGGGCGGGCGGGCTGGAGCATTGCGTCACAGCGGCCTGGGGCTACCTGGCCAACCTCATTCTGCACCCCGTCACTACAGTGTTTAAATGAAACAGCCGCCCTCCTCTTGCCGCCACCCACCTGCCTGGCCTCCTCCTGCCGCCACCCACCTGCCTGGCCTGCTGCCGCCCCTCCGTCTGGAGTGCCACTTTCTGCCTGGATCATCTCGCGTCCGTGGGCCTCCCTCCGGCATCATGGGTGTAACAGGTGTGTCTCTCACGAGGGAGTGCGACAGCTTCCCATGCTTTGGCTCCTTGCCAGTGTCCTCCTCACGCCCTGGTCTGGTCTGGTCTGGTCTGCCGCTCCCCCGGTCATCATGAGTTAAAAGTTTCTCCTCTCTCTGTCAGGATTGTCCTTCCGCTTTGCTGGACCAGTCTTGGTTGCCTCTGGAATGCCGTGTGTGCACCGGGGTCTAGAGATTACCCAGAGCGAGCCGCGCGCGCACCAGGATTGGTCGCTTGTACCCGACTCACCAATCCAGGGCTTCAAGTGACGTCCGTAGCCATCCATGGGCTCTCGCGCGCAAGAAAGCAGAGGCATCAGGGTTTATGGAAGCGCTGCTGGACGTCCACGCTGGAGGGTGAGATCTGAGGAGGAAGGTCGCGATGGTGCTTTTTATATACACGAGGAGCTGTGGGCATCGCCATTGCGGCTTGGCAGTGCATACCGCCTGAGGAGGAGGGGTTGTCTCGTCCCCTTTCTGGATGGCCCTCGTTTGCTATATTCGGGAAGACGTGGTGCAGGTGGGAAGACGTGCAGGTGGAAAGGACATTTTTGATGCATTTCCCACGTGATATTTGCCCAGAGGAGGAAGCTGCAGGAGGAGAGCAGCATACGACATGGTGCATGGATGTTCTTGCCATTCACCAGCCGCCTCACCTCGTCTCGCTTGGGGCAACAGTGGCAGTCAGGTGCGCGTCATGACCCCTGCTGTCCACAGCCTCGCCTGTTGTGCAGCACGACTGTGTGCTGATGTGACCTTGAGCCACTCCTCGCCTTAGTCTCTTACGAGAAGTAATGGGAAACTCTCGCTAGCAGGAGCAGGTGAACACTTCATACTCCCTCTTGCCTTGCTTGATAAGCTTGTAGAGTTTATATTTGCGCCGTGTGGCTCTCGCGGCATCTGAGGGGTACCGTTCAGGCCTGATGTTGGTTTTATTGTTTCTGCTTATAGACGACGCTTCTGTGGGGTCTGGAAGATTCTGTCCTAATCTGAACACATAAGTGTTCAACAGCAGCATATGTTGTAGTCTGAATTTCGATGGGATTTAGGTAAGATTTTTCTTACAGTGCAGTTCCGCCTCCTCGACCGTCTCTGTCCTTTATAAATAATTTGTGGTCTGGTAGAATGTACTCGCTGATCAGATCGTTATTTTTCGTGTCCAGAAATGTTCCAATTAGACCAATGATATCATTGTGTTCACTGTTTACCAAGCAATGCAACTTAGCTATATTGTCTTAGATGGATCTTACGTTCATGTAAAGTCCAGTTAATTCATTCGAGTGATTTCTGTGCAAGTCTGGTGGTATGATTTGGTGAGCAGCCATTTCGAGACCGAGCTGTGACAAGACCCCGTGACTCCCCCCTCCCCCCTGGTCGTCGCTGCCTCGTGGGGAGGTGGGGGAGGGGACTCGCTCTGACCTCCCGTACGTGACATGCAATATGACCTGCCCTTTACCGCCTGTGCAATATGGTCAACACGCCGACCTCTGCCGGGCCTCAACAAAACTTTTACCTTGCAGTTGTTGGGCAATTTGATCTTTGATTCACGCAGCTAAGAGTTCCGTCCGTTTAGTGCTGAGGCAGAATGCCGTCTCTGCTGTATAATCCCCTGTCACCTTTGCAGTCGATCTACAGAGCCAATGTCAGCAACTGTACACAGGCATTTCAGTCTCTGGTGTGCACCCAGCGCTCGACTTAGAGCTTAGTTACCCACATTTTGTCTCCGGGCAGCGCCATCCGCCATCCCATCTGTCTCTCAAGGCGCCGATCGGCTCCATATATTTTTTGATAAATTCCGAATTTGAATTCTTATGATTAACGTCGTTGCTCTCAATTTTCACCACAAAATATGAGTTTTTAGATAGCACTTTGATGTCTCTGATGTTTTCATTATTGTGTGGAATAGTGGCACCGAGGCGGACGTGGGCTGGTCTCTCGGTCTCAAATTCCCGGCCAAGTGTTTACCCAGATTTCTGACCAGCGAATCTCCAGGAAACATGGAACAGTCGTCGTCGTCGCTCTCTTCTTGCGAGTCGCTGAGTACCACAGAGCGATTGCTCGTGAGTGGGTCCGACGGGGGAAAGGGAGTTGGGGGAGTGTGGTCCCACGAGGTAGGGGGAGAGGGGAGGAAGCGGCTGGACGGGTGGTTGGCGTGTGACGGAAGCCTGAAGGAGGTTGTAGTGTCAGGGCGAGGGAGGGCCTTAGTGGCGGGACGGGACTATGGAGTTTGGGTGAGGGTAAGGATGAGGGGGAGTTTAGACGGGGGTGAGAGTAGATAGCAGGTGTGGGGGGAGTGGAGATTGAGGAGGAGGGTGGAGCTGACGAGGTTGAGGAGGGCCAGTGAGGGTCACAGGCTGTGTGTGCAGGGTGCCAGCGGGCGAGGGGTTGGAGCAGGCAGTGGGCGCTGCACGTGTGTCAGAGAGCGTGAGAGGAAGAACAGGTGAGGGAGGAAAAGGACTGCGAGGAGGAGGATAGGACCAGCAGGAGGAAGTACTGGAGGACAGTAATAGGTCACGAGAATGGCGGTGTTACGGTGTGGCAGGTGCCACAGGTGGGCGGGAGCACCAGTTGCCCAGGTTAAGTGCAGAGTGCAGCGTTGAAATCAGCGTCGCTCAATCCTGCCCAGGAACCGCTGGGAGTTGGGTCTGGACGCGATCACAGGCTTAAGAACAACTCGCCCAAGTGGAAATTGTCCGTCGGGGAATGCAGGCGCCAAGGGGCGGCTCACACACACACACACGCGTCAACACTAACTCCAGAATTCTATATATGAGATGCGATGTAATGGCTGCCTACGTGGCAGCCTGAGTGAGGGCGCCGTCTCCACTTACCTACAAATCAGGGGTACCGGCCCAAGGCGTCACCACCCCTCGCCGCTCCTGCCACTTGATGTCAAGTGCTGCCTTTTGTCTCCAGCGCATGCGTCCCAGATTTCATCCACCGTTGTGTTGTTCATCTCGGGCAATTGAATATATTGCCAACTTCATTGATTGATTCAGAATTAAGGTAATGAATGCGATACTTGGCAACGGGGGAGGGAGAGCTAATCATGTCTCCACCAGAAGCTGTACCTGATCTTTGTCCCGCATGTGGATGGTTCTTACGGAAGACGACGTCTCAAAGTATCTTTCCTGATCTGTCTATATATATATATCGTCGGCCCAGATGACCGCTTGACCGAGCCGTGACCCCGAGGATGATGCCCTGCTGTCTGGTCTCCCACGCTGCTGCCTCAAGTGGACATTCTGGCCCAGCATCCTTGTGTCTGGATTAAGGTCTCTCGTGTCATTATACCACTCACGGGAGGCACCATTGGGGGCCCCCTGGCGCGACACGCTGGTGCCTGGCTGTGTTATTTACCGCGATTGATGGCACGGGAGAGGCAAGGCGGGGTGCGTGTCGGGTCGGGGGCATTGATGGAGCGTGCCCGGTTGATGTTGACAAGTGCCGCTCGCTAGGCAGTGGGCGGAGGCGGGGACGGGCGTGGGCCTTTGCTGGGCATGCCTGCCGCCCGCCCTCCCGCCGAGGGAAGTCGCTCTTCTGGCAACAGCAGGGGCGGCGCCGCGGGAGGTGGGCCTGATCACTACTACCCTGGGAGAGGAACAGGACCGTAAATATTAATCTCAACACAGGACTGTAGACGCTAAGCTAGGATGAATTTTGTATACTTGTCAAACTTATCAGGTCATAAGCGGGCTCTCGTGTCGTGTTGGCCCGGAGGCTGAGTGCCAGTGGTTGAGCCGCGCCAAGCGTTGATAAAACTCATCATCTTCCTTATCTCGGTCTGAAGGCGTACCGACATATTTTCATGGTGGCCTGTGACCCCACGATGAGCGATATGCAGAAGACTATCATCGGTGTCGCGCGTAGTGTACGAGGAAACTGAAAATAGTTTTGTTTCCCTATACCGAAATAGCGATGATCGCTCATGCCTTCGCCATGGCAGCAAACAACCAATGGTCTCGTTAGCGCACACACCCAGTCTATTGTCGTCCTGTGACATGAAACCAAAACCAGAAACTACCATCCTCAGCCAAGTCCCACGGGCTTTACCCTTTGGTCCACTTTGATGACTGATCATTATAGAACCCATTTTACTGCCTGGTTCCCCCGTGTTGTGCGGCTCGACACGTGTGTGGCTGGTGATGGGAGAGGAGGTCGTGGCTGGATGGGTTATGAAGTTCGTCGGCCTCAATTGGTGTCGGTGTCTATCTCAAGTATTTCAGACGCGCCCCTTATCTCTGCTGCCTATCGGCCAGCTCACCGGCGGGTTGTTCGTCCCGAAACGCTGTGATTCAGAGAGAATGATGGTTCTCGTGTTGTTATCCAGACCCAAAGTGCGACAGATGAGCGGGTTTTATGTTTGTGTTTCCTCAGACCTGGAAAGTGAGGTGGAGAATGTGTGGTTGTGTTGGAAAGTAAGGAATGATGGATGTATCGCTGCTTATTGAAAGATACTGTCGCTTGTTGGCCAGGCTTGGCTAGCAGAGGGCTTGTGGCATAAACACCGGACTCTGTCATACTGTGGAGGCAGCAGATATTGTGTGTGTGTGTACGGGGAGGGAGTTCTACACTCTTGAGGCCTCGTCTCTTGAACTTTATTATTAAGTAACTTTTAAATTTTGGGATGCACTCAGTATTCAGGTATATTAATCACTTTCCTTCATTGAACTACGTCTCTGGGTCAACCACTTTTCTGCGTCAACCGCCTCTGTGGTTCAATCACTTCTCCATGTCCTCTAACAAATGTCTGGCTTCATCCCATGTCATTGCCTCTGGACGTTCTTTGTTTGTGTTTTTCAAAGAACTGTCGAGACTTTCGACGTCATCAAACAAGTATAGGAACTTTGGGGTTCCCAGTATCGCGTGTTACTTTTCTCTCCTCCGTAGTGGGCAAGTTTGTGGCTTCTCACGTGAACTCCTGGTGCCATCCCTGGTGCCCTCCTCTGCCTGAATGTCCTCAGAACACGTACGGTTGAACCATGGATTAGATGAAGAGGTTTTCTTGGAGAAAGAGGGAATAGATGCTTCCATTCCTGCAAGAATAACCTCTGCTATGCGTTTGATGGAGTCAGAAGCATCACCACATAAGAGACAGTGATTTACCCAGGGAAAGTCAGAAAAGAAGTTACGCGAGTTATTCCAGAGAGCAGTCACAGCGGTCAGGAATATGAGATAATTGCTTTCGATCGTTGGGAATGGAGAACGTGAGGGCTTCAATTCACCCCCCCCCCACCTCCCCCATCTGGGAGGAATTCAACCATTCCCTATGGTGAACGTTAAAATACCCTAAGTAGAGGATCTCAGCTCGGGGATGTGAAGATACCACAGTCTCATGGCAGGTGTTTGAATAGTCAAAAAGAGATATAGAATTTATAGAATTAGGAGAGCAGTGCAGCAAGTGAAGCAGACGAAAAGCGGTGGTAGTTTGGGGACTCAAGGTCCTTGAGGCGTGCAACAGGCGTAATGATGTTGGAATGAGACTAGACGCCACTTCTGACCCGGAATCGTGAGTTGAGATTATAGTTTGATATGAAAAAGGGACAAGTGAGAACATTATTAGACAAGTGTGTCTCAGACAGAAGTAAGATATTAGGAGATGGTGTTCAACAGAATCCAGGGACAACATAACCGGCTCCTGGAAATACACTTTTTGTGATGTTTGACAGGTTGAGTGAGAAGTTGTTTAGGCTCTGGAAGTGACAAGTTCGTGTGAGGAACAACATAATGCTATGTGTAGCGTCCGTATCGTTAGCTGCGTACGACCAGATTGTTACTTAAGGCTCAGAGTTATGGGTTATTAGTCAAGTAGCTCGGTCTTTATTAATGAAATAGGTATATGCTGTAGGAAGTGTCTTTATATTTCTCGTGCTTATTGTTATCAAAGTTTAGTGGGTGTTCGGTTGAGTGTAATATCTTCTTTAGTGAATGTGAAGACTGAGGGAGTGGTATGGGAGCACGAGTATCAACACATTGCTTTATCAGGTAAACGCACAGGTCATGAACCGGTGCACATGGTTAAGGATTAGTGTAAGAAGGTAAAGTCTGGCGAGGTGCGGTGCTGGTGGGTTGAGGTGCAGCAACTTCTGTAGGAAAAAGAGGTGGCCTGTGTCGCGGGGCTGAGTTGGTAGGAGGGCGTCGTTTATGCTGCAGAAGGCCGTAGTTGTCATGACTGTAGGTCTCGTAGTTCAAAGTGTTTCTCACGACAGGCGGTACCAGTGTCCCGTGTGAGTCCTGCCGAAGGGGGCCGTGGGAAGTGAAGCACCACAGAGCTTTGCTGAAATGGAGGAAAGTCAGGATTCACGTGATGGACTGCTGCTAACGGTGCGGGAGCCCACCAGGGAGCCTAAGTTAAGTCGGAGCATCGTGGCATGATACGTGAACACGCTCTGTGCACACTTGTGTGGCTGAGCCAAGGACCGCTTGATTCGTTCGATGCCCGAGTACGTACATGAGAGGCGGCTAGGCCAGGTCACAGAGTTGGGTCCCTGGAAGCTGTAGAAGTGGGACCTAAGAGGAGTATTTATGCAAGTTTGTTGATTGGCGGGAAACCAGGAGAAGGTCGAACTCTCTCATTGAGGTCGGGAGAGTCTGGCTCTGGCATGATGAGTGTTGGCCTGGGTCAGTCTTGGTTACCTCTGACGGAAGCTGTCATCTGCTTAATGAAATGATTTCAGTTGTCAACAAATAACACAGTAAGGCTGGTGTAGTAAACCAATATGAAGGGATGATGAATTGCCATTTGAAAACTTATTTGTGAGTTGTATCTTATCTTACCTTATCTGGCAGGTGACTCTCGGCGATGAAGGCCTCTCTTGGGTCTGCATACGGCCCGTAGGGTCTGGGTGCGGCCTGTGTCTCTCGGGGCGGTCTAGTGGGGCCTGGAGACGGTCTGTGGGACCTGCCGGTGGGTCGCTGGGTCTGGGAACGGTCCAAGGGACCTAGGGACTGTCTCTAGGGCGTGGGGTGGTCTGTTCGATGCAGAGAGAGAGTGTGAGGGGCGGTAACAGATCCGGGACCGGGTTCTGAGCGAGCGTCTCGTGTTTTACTTCAACAAAATATTTACCATAAAATTAACAAGAAGTTTTGTCGCATCATTGTTGACGAGTGACGGTGGTGGAAGATCACGCGCCGTCCTAATCTCCGCACACACACCTTTCCTATCACAGCTGCTGCACCCTATCTCCAATTACAGACTGTACCTCAATTCACCGACAGACAACCCACACTGGCGGAAACACGACCACCTCAGTTCATCCTGAGTGGAAGCACAAACTTGACGAACTGTTCAGGAATCATGGATTTTAGACAGTCATATTTCATGTTGCAGACGTGTGTAAAACTCCAGTAGATCAATACACCTTTGACCGTTCACTTTTCATTCCTTCTGGGGCAGTGGTGGTGACCCCCGTCTCTCACAGTTCACAGTATGGAAGGAGTCCACATGATGACGATCCTGGAGGAGGAAAGGTTTTGGGTTTTGTTCTTTGGGACTGATTGATGTGCTGTTGTTTTTGTTGTTACAAGTTGGATTTTGGTGTCACTAATGTCCTAGGTATTGTAGCGAATGTTGGCCTCACATACAGCTCTTGATGTACACACACTGGCTGACGATGTCATCTGACGCTGTGGTCTGGTGCTGATGTGTTTCGTGAGTAATGTTGGCGACTGTTGAGCTTTTTTTAAATTGCTTATATCCTAGTCTTGGACTCCTTCATGTTCTTTACATTAAGAAAACATTTTAGAAATACAATGTCATATCAAAGCATAGTGGTGAAACCTTTTTTGTAAACAAAGTTTCCTGAAGCGGGGACCCTCCTTATACTCACAGTTTTCTGAATAGGGGAACTTCTTCGTGGTCGCAGCTCCAGGAATCGGAAACCTTATTGTAATCATAGCTACTTGAAGCTCGAGTCTTTTTGAAATCGTTTATCCCTGAATTCCAAGCTGAGGTTACAGAAAATGAATCATATCACTGTAACAGAAAATTGAGTTTTAAGGGGAGTCTCAGGTAAATATAACATTGCCAATCATTGTTTTCATTTTTAGGTAAAGTCTAATTATGAACCTAAGTTATTACTTCTTACCAAGTTACTTCGAATATTTCATGATAGTTGGTACATATCATCCAGTAGAACGGGAATTAAAAGGAAAAAATTGCTACACGAATTGTGGTTTAATCTACAATTGCTGTATATTATCTTTATCATTATATTTTGTAAAAGAGGAAGGGTAAGAATTTACAATAGTTATTTTCTTTTTTTTTAGAAGCTCCAGTCATGGACAAGAGTCCACATCAAAGCCGGGTCTTAACTGAAATATAGAGAAGTTAATGAAAGGAATAAAGAAGAGACAAGGGAAAGTGTTTACGTATTTTGGAGGATGTGAAAAACCTTTCTTTTTATAATATGCCAGGTCCTGCTTGTTGGGAAAGACATGAGTGGGTAGAGAGTTCCAAAGCTTCAAGGTGTAGGGAAGAAAAAACAATTATCCAACGGCCCACCCTTGAGTTGTAGGGAAAAAAGAAGCAGTTATCAAAACGGCCTACCCTTGAGTTCCCAACGGCCACACAGTAAGCATATGACGCAGCAGCTTGCCGAGTATACCGGTTACTAGCTAGTGGTGAGGGAACATCTAGCTCCTGGGAGCGATATTCAAAGTAATATCTGTAGAAGAAGGAAGATGAACCAACATTGCGGCGTAAGGCAAGCGGGTCAAGTCTTAAAGTTTTTTTTTTTATGTTGAAGGCTCCAGTCACGGACAAAAGTCCACATCAAGGCCGGACCCTAATTGAAATATAGA
>JAYMFT010110194.1:0-12500 GCA_038088735.1 Panulirus argus | reverse complement strand
TGATGAGAGAATGAACAGTAGCATTATGTGACTACCTATTGTAATTACCTATTGCGATCACATATTTTGATTACCCAATGTGATTATCAGTTGTGATTACGTATCATGATTATCCATTGTGATTACCTCTTTATGCGAAACATCTATGATGTTCTTCAATCGCGGGCAACATCTTTGTAGGATCCAATCTTTTGAAGTTATTTTTACAGCCTGTGTTTGGAGCATCGTCTATCAGCTCGCTCAGCGTACCCACAACTCTGTTACCGCAACACTATTTCTCCGCTCTGCTCTCTCGTCCACCTACCTCTATATTTACCTAGATAGACAGATGGGGGTACATCTATAATTCTATCATGTTACGTCTCTCCTTCTGTTTGGGTAAGCCCATGGCCTGTGGCCGTCTCCTTCTTGCTTAGTCTCCCTTGATTCTGGTACGATCTTTCTTGCTCTCTTCTATACCTTCTCTAACAGCTCAGTGGGTTCCCGCAGGTGGAGGTGACCAGACTGGTGATGTGGCGATGCATGCTTGAGTTTGGGTTGGGTACTTGGTGTAGGTATTTCTTTTTCTCTGTTCACTGCCATTCCAATGTGCCGGAGGAGACGACTGATGCTGAACGTATGTGGCTTCCCTGACGGTCCCTCTCCCGTGATGTTGTGGTGAAAGGCTTAGTGCTGTATCAGCCCCTGAGTCCCCTTCACGTGTTGACTCTTGCAGTTCCTTTCCTGCAAAACGGTACTCATCATTGCGTCGCCTTTCATATTGTCGCTCTTCATAACTTAACATTTTGTTACGGAGAACTTCGTCAGCCAAGTGACTGACCAAACAGCTCGAGCCTTTCCTTGGTCTCCGGAGTTTCTTACGATCCTGGAGACTCCTAACTTCTCTCTCAACTTCAGTAACATCCGCAAACGCTTTCACGTATCATTTTACTTCAGTTGGGTAGTCATTAATACGAATCAGTTGCAGCAAAGGCCCCAGGACCAACCCCTGTGGGATCCCCCTAGTTATTCTTACGCACCTGAAAGAGCACTGCTTACATGCATCCCTTGTTCTCTACCAATTAAATGATTTTTAAATCCTCTGAAGAGGTCTCCTCCCCTCCCCCTCCCCCCCCCTCTCTCTCTCTGTAGCTCACGTTTCTTGTGGTTACAGTATCAAAGGCTCTCTGGCAATCCAAGAACACACACTACACCCACCCCATTTCTTTCCACTATGCCTGTGTTCACTTTATCGTATAATTCCCCGGGGATTTGTAATGCATGTATTATTTCCAATGACGCCGTTTTATTCTTACCTGAGTATTGTTTCATAAGCTAATATACATCCATTTGAATTTCCTGATTACCTTTAACTTTACAGACTGTGGTCGGCATAGGTACCAGCCAGCAGCTTAATTTCCCTTTCTACTCTCTTAGACATGGGTATGATGTTCGCTTCCTTCAACTGCCATGCGAATGGTTCTTCTTCCATTAACTTCACATGAACCGCTAGAAATACTCACTCACGTCTTGTATCACTCTTCTTATATCGCTTGACGAAAGGTATGATTTGCACCACGTGATGTCTTCACTAGCGTACGCATTTCTTAGCCTGCGTATGCATGTATACGCACCTATCTATTTTTCCCTCCCACAAGAGAGACGGTGGCGAACACTGCAGCCTCAAATGGTCCGTCGCATATCTCTGTACACTATATATGATGGGCAAAAACCATATCCCGGCATCCTCTATGGCCATCCTCCCAGACCACCTTGTGGCCACCTTCTGAACCCACCTTGTGGCCACCTTCTGAACCCACCTTGTGGCCACCCTCCCAGCCCACCCTGTACCCACCCTCCCAGCCCACCTTTGCTAGCCACCACGAAACAACCCCCCGTCATTATAACCGTGACCTCTACACTGCATAATACGCCATTTGCCACTGAATAAACCAATCAAGTGCCTCAATCAAGCCAGGACCATCACCGCTGTAATCGTCCATCCACAGTGACTGGACAGTGTCATTACGTCTTGCCCCACGGTGCTCGACCAGCCATTTGTCATTTTGGGGGCCGTCGGACGGACGGGCGCTGCAGAAGAGCTGCTGATGCTGAAGAACCCTTAGGCCCACCTTGGATGGGACGGGCCCTTGTCCTCAGACGGGTCGTCACCCCAACGCGACGCCCTTGACGTAGAGCCTTGTGGCACCATCCTGGGAGCTGTCAGCATCCAATGGGGACCCCTAGACTTTGATGGAGGAGGAGGGAGGGCCATCTGGCCTGGCCACCACTCCTGCTACGACCACCCTCGGAGTGGCCATAAGGGCCCGCGAGTGTTGGTGCAGGAGGCGGCCACCTGGCCAGGTCACCATCTGGTGGGAGGCAACCCCCGCACCAACTGCTGTTCTCACATCCCGACATCGACGGACCTGACTGTGATTTTATCATAAGTTCCGTTTTATTATTTGTTCTGAACGTCTGGCTCTGTGTGTTGCTGGTGTGTTGCGTGGATAGTGTGTGTGGCTGGTGTGTTATGTGGATAGTGTGTTGTGTGGCAGGTATGTTGTGTAGAAAGTGTGTTGTGTGGCTGGTGTGTTATGTGGATAGTGTGTTGTGTGGCTGGTGTGTTGTGTGGGTAGTGTGTTGTGTGGATGGTGTGTTGTGTGGCTGGTGTGTTGCGTGGAAAGTGTGTTGCGTGGATGGTGTGTTGTGTGGATGGTGTGTTGTGTGGAAAGTGTGTTTTGTGGCTGGTGTGCTGTGTGGCTAGTGTGTTGTGTGGATGGTGTGTTGTGTGGCTGGTGTGTTGTGTGGATAGTGTGTTGTGTGGCTGGTGTGTTGCGTAGAAAGTGTGTCGTGTAGCTGGTGTGTTGCGTGGATAGTGTGTTGTGTGGATAGTGTGTTGTGTGGCTGGTGTGTTGTGTGGATAGTGTGTTGTGTGGATAGTGTGTTGCGTGGATGGTGTGTTATGTGGATGGTGTGTTATGTGGATGGTGTGTAATCACATATTCATACTATACGGGGAGGGAGTTTTACACTCGTGGGAGCCCCATCTCTTAAGTATTCTTTCCTGTCTTATGACCTTTCAAACATCAGTGCGCTGTCCTCATTTTCCATTTCCTCGTTCAGTTTATTCCATTCACCCACCATTCCTATTTTGTAGAAGTACTTCATCACATCTTTCTATAACAAGTTTCTTTCTTAATTTCATTTCACACCCTATGGTTGGTCTATGCTTGCGTCTCTCCCTACATCTCCAAAATGCTCCAGTCATCAAACATCGTTACTAACAATATCCCTACCTTTCTCAATTTTTCCTTGGTTTGTCGTTGTGTTCTGCAGTCGTTCTCTCTTTTCCCCAACACACGTTTGATGAAGGCTTTGTCGGCGTTGACTTCCAGCTTCCCTCCTTCGCCATAATCCTCCCGTCGTGTAGTGTTGGAGGAGTTGGCTACAGCGTCAGTCTCCAGGATCTTATCAGCTGTCGGTTCCTGAAATTTGTCACCTCCCAGAACGACCATTTCCTGGCCTCGCTTCTTGCTACCACGGACCATCAGTGGGCCCTCCTAGCGGGTGATGGTCCGGTGGCTTTGCACCTGACCAAACTCGGAAACTCCGCTGTTCCTGTGGTAAGGTCAGAGCCGTCCGCTCCAGACATGTTTAGGTGATGTTACTATCCATCTGGCGAGCCATTTGCATATAGCAGGAGCAACGGGCCTCCTCCTCCCCTAAAGTGGGACAGGTTCATAGCATCAACATATTCGTATAACATGTGTGGGTGAGTTAACAGCATCCCTGTATGCGTGTATTTGAACACGTTCACCCATGAGCGTGTGTGTGTGTGTGTGTGTGTGTGTGTGTGTGTGTGTGGTCAGACCGGTCCAGGTCAGGTCACGCTGGCATTCTGACCTGGCTGGCACCCCTGCTGCCAGATGCACCTCGTCAGCACTGACCCTTAAAAAAATTTATACTGACGAACACCAACACCTTCAGTACTATGATTATACCTGACTCGTATCTTGAGCCTCAGTATCATGAAGCCTTATACTCGACTTCCAACTATGGCTTCAACATTATAAAGCCTTGTGGTGATGTGAACCAATAGCTTTAGTGTCGAAAACCTTTCCATCTCACCAGAATCAACATATCAGTATCAGAAAACTTTATTCTCACCCTGCAACACTGCTTTAGCATCGTAGAGCCTTATACTTGACTAACTCTGCAGATTAGTATCATTAAACCTTCACCTTGTCCAGCAACACCAGCGTTATTTTTACAAAGTCTTATACCTAGCTAGAGGGACCAGAATCAGCCTAATGAAGTTTTTTTCTTTGACGAGTACTACTAGCTTCGGTTTAGGGGAGCCTTATAGTATTCCAACACAGTAAGAACCATTTTCATAAGGCCTTCTCTTTAATCGGGACCAGATATAGTAACACGAAACCTTATATTTGTTCTTCACCAGCCATAGCATCGCGAAGCCGTATAGTTAACTAGTAGCACTAACTAAGTATTCTAAAGCCTTTTCCTTTAACAGGACCGCCTTCGCCAGTCCTGCTAAAGTCTCCAACCAGGACGTACAGTCTTTTCCTTCTTATGGGAATCAATTCAGAGTACTGGAGAGAAAGGCAAACCTGCAGAGACGAGGACTTCCAGATCCAACCTGGGGTTATTATAAGTCACTGGTTCAGTGCAAACGACAGGTCGCTTGCCACACACACACACACACGAAAAAAAAAGGAGTGATTGTCTACTTTGGGAACCTGTTTAGCGGTTGAGAACACAAGTTACAAAATCAAATTCATCCGCGAGTCTCCTTTTATCGATCACGAGGGGGAAGAAATGGGAAGGTTTGCAAGAACGTCATTCTGCTGATAAAGTTGCCTCGTCAGGGGCGACTTCCTCATACCCCGCCTGTACCATGCCAGATGGGACGGAGCCCCCGGACGTGTACCTGTCTGTCTGCGTCATGGCGCCACAGATGTGCGAACCCTCGTGCCATATGGTCCTCGCGAGTGACACGCCATTACTTGGCCCAACGGCTCCCTCGCGAACTACAGAGTCATCTTAGACTCGTTCCTCATCCCTCCGCGTCCTGAGATGCGCCAGATGGAAGGGATCAAGTCCTTTGTCTGTCTGCGTGGCCGTCACGTCCAGTCAAGAACCGCTAATGAAGGGCAGGGACTGCCACACGGGCTCGTCAGAAAGGGACAACGTCCAGAGGACTTAAAGAACATAGGTTCTTGCTGCGTCTGGTGTGTATGATCACTGTTTGTCTGTTACGGAGAGTTTTACACTCGTGTTGCCCCGTCTTCTTAACCTTTTGAATATATTCCATGTCTTTACTCCTGTGTGTGTGTGTGTGTGTGATTTACTACCTGTGTGCACGGAGAGGAAGTAGTCTAGTCATAGGACCCATTTTCTCAACCAACACATCTCTATCATACAAATTTTCACTGAACTTCTTCATTTTCTTCACTACCTTTTATTGCACAATTGCTGAAGAGACAATTAATGAGCATTCGACTGGGTCTTATAAACACGTCAGTGCTAATTTTTTTAACGTTTCAAAAGGCAATTCTGACACGGGTTCCTTCCCTGACAGCCTATT
Source organism: Panulirus argus (assembly GCA_038088735.1). Taxonomy (NCBI): domain Eukaryota; kingdom Metazoa; phylum Arthropoda; class Malacostraca; order Decapoda; family Palinuridae; genus Panulirus; species Panulirus argus. The sequence continues at coordinate 6,913 of JAYMFT010110194.1, read as the reverse complement.
TAATGCCGTTCTCTGTATCAACTACCAAGTTCTTTTTTTTTCCCACAGCTACACTCCTGTAATTCACCTGTATTATACGGTCATTGTCTGCTCTATTTTAACAGTTTATCACTATATTACTTTCCATTTGTCTGGGTTGACTTTCAGTGTTAATGTATCTGACCTTTCTTAAAACCTGTCCAGATTTCCTAGTGGGAAGTTGCGAAAAAGCTCAGGTCACTCCACACGCCTCTCTCATAAAGTAAAAATCATACTCAGACACATTCGTTCACTTCCACTGTATATCTGGAACAAGAAGAACCGGTAACCCAAAGCAGAACCTTGCGGAACACCAGAAGACACTTTTACTCAGCTCTGAAGGGCCTCTCTTGTGCCTCCGTCAGTCTGGTTGCTTGCGGGGACAGTCATCTGGTAGTCTACACGGTATCCACTCAATCATCTCTCTTCCTTTTACGCTAGTGTTCATTTTCTTAGAGGAACTTTGTATGCTTGTAAATCCTGACTTCTGCCTCCTAAACCCATTCTGTTTCCTATGCAGGCAGTTTCTGTCTCTATTCATCTGGTTGTTCTCTGGTAATCTTTCTTCAGCAACCTACAGACTACTCTTGTTAGTAATACGGTCAGTAGTCAAGGGTTACTTCCTCATCAACTTTCCTAAAGGTGGGTACTTCGCAGCTGTTAATACCTACTGTCCGCAACACCTGTTGGAAGACTCTGCTGTACTTCCGCAGCAGGTGCGGTACAAGGCCCCCCTCCCTGCGGCCAGTTCAGGTAATTGCACTCTCCTGGCGCCGCGTGCGGCAGTTGCGGTGGTAGAATAACATAAACGACTTAATGATCCTTCACCGTGAGGCTACATTGGTATCAGGACCTCACTAATGACCCTTTACAGTGAATGTCTGGAGTTCTTAGCCTGAGACTTTTCGTTCCATTTAGGGGGGTCCGGTAGCAGTTCGGTAGGAGGCCGGTAGTGTCAAACGACCTTTCAACGTTGGTGTGGAATGTAGCTGTCTCCTGCATAATCAAAAGTAGTATGAGTCTTTGGCTAAGCCTCAGCTGTACGTACTGTGTGTTAGTGAGATCCCATCGCTGGGTAAATATGACAAAGACGAACTGCCTCCAGCAGGATATAGTCAGGTCTTTCTCATTACTCTGCGTCGTCCATAAGACCTCCAGCCTTACTAGATATCTAACTGCAGAAATGATTATGCTTTCACGTGATAATGAGTACGATGGAAGGGATCCACTGCCGGGGCCTGAGGGTGGAACAGTCCACGGGCCTGATATAGGTTCGACTACCGGAGCCTAAGGGTGGAACCACAGCCTGACGCAGGCCACAGCCTGACCCAGATCATAGCCTGGCCCAGACAACAGCATGCATGAGGCCATAGCCGTCCCAGAGCACAGTATAGCAGAGACCATAGCCCTGCCCTGACCATGTCCTGGCTCAGACCAGAGCCTGGCCGAGACGATAGCCTGGCTCATACCACTGCCTGGCCAGTACCCAAATGTGTCCAACTCAGATTTATTCTGTTGTGGAGATAATGTTGAGGAGATGGAGAATCTCAGAGTCAGGAATGGGCCACATGAGAAGTGAGTGTTTGTTGTTCAAGAATTGCCTGAGGAAGGCGTTGAAGATTTTCCGTTTGGTGGATGTAACTTGATGTTGACTCTCTTCTCGGACCCTGTCAGCTGTTGGGCCTAAAGACCACCTCATCCTACTGGCCCCCTGCCTGCTGGCCTCCTCTCTGCTGGCTTCCTACACTCAGGCCTCCTACCCGCTGGCCTCCTACCCGTTCCGTTCTCGTTTTGCTGTTGGCTAAACTCTTCCGCCACTCCCACCCTTCTCCTCGCTGACCACGCACGTACGTATTGCCATATGACCTGAAATCTCTAGCCAGTTGCCAAAGCCCGATCCAGTCTCTGTGTTCGTCCCTTACGTCGTTAGTTCCGCATTCGTCATTCTGGATATTATTGAGGTTATTCAACCGTACCTCTTTCTTTACTTTGGCGCCGAACTCCTGTACTAATTTCACTTCCTTGTCCCGCTTTCGCCCACAGGTGGCGAGAGCGTCCATCATCTGTTTTATACAGACATTCGCCCCAGCCGTAACAACCGGCATCATTAATGGCTCTGTATTGCCACAGTCACTTGGCGGACGATTTCACCAATCGTTGCGCCTGTGCTGTCCATCAGTTCTGCGCTGCTGTTGCGAGCTTTGAGCGATGAGTTCTTAGTTCCCATCGTGGAGGTAATCCTAACCCTTTGTTGAACTGTCGGGTACAGCCGCTTGAACATCCTCAGCTCTTATTCTGCCAAAGGTGTTGTCGAAGTCATTCATCTGCGTCGCCTTCGCCCTCAGCTTCCAACACGATACATTTGATTGTTTTCATTGGCTTCCCCTCAGTGCGTTGTTTACATCGTAATGGAGGGCAACCATACTGACTGTCACACTTTTTATTTTCACTCCGCCTTTCTGATTTCCATTCTTCTTTCCCCATCCCCCCTCTCTCTCTCTCTCTCTCTCTCTCTCTCTCTCCCTCTCTCTCTCTCTCTCTCTCTCTCTCTCTCTCTCGATGGTTGCACTTAACCTCACCTGCAGCCACTGTCCACTTGAAAATTGATGAATACCCCAGAGTTCCAGTTCTACGAGTCGGTGAACGTTTTCACCAATATTCTCTGTGATGCAATGTCACAGTCTACCCATCTGCCTCTACAGTCTGCACCAGAGGTCACTCTAACATAGATTTCTAATAGATCTTATATCAACAGTGCGGGACTTCTTCTTTCTTTTATCCATTTCCTTTCTGATTATCTTTTCCGTCATTTTGCAGGCCACTTTCGTCATAGATACTGGTCTGTAGTCCAGCGCAACTTCCCGCTCTCCTTTACGAAAAAACAGACACTACACGTGCTCTCATTCACTCCTGGCATAACACCGAATTATGGAAAAGCGTTTTGGGCTGCCAGTCTAGCGTGTTTTCGCGCTCTTCGGCCACAAACGGAGAGACCTCAACGTGCCCACGGGCCTCACTTGCATCAAGACCCTGCAGTAACCTACTCATGGCCTTTAGGAAAGCTTCAACGCATATCAAATCCACCTCCCCAGCGCATCTCATTAGCTTTGGGGTTATGGTGTCCTCCAGTGTGAGTGCATTTTTCCACTTATCCTTCAGTTCTTCTCTTCTTCTTTGTTTTCTTCGTCATCTTCAGCAGCCGTTTCTTCTGAATCCCTCAGTCTCATTAGTTGCTCTTTGACTGAATTCTTTCGTATTTCCGCTTGCCTTGTCTACAACATTTCTTTAAAAATTTCTCTACTCTTCCTTTTGTATCATACTATACCCATTTTCTTGCTCTCTCATACCGTTGAGATACAGGGTGGTTGTTATTCCGCATATTTCATCTCCCCCAGTACATCCCTATTCTATTTTGATTTTTGACATCTTTGTTTCACCATGTCTCTCTCTTTTCTAGCGTCCCCTTTCTGATTACTGCGAAGGCTACCCGTGTAAAAAAGAAAGAAGAAAAAATCCTTTCATTATAGATTTCATGGAACCTTCCAAACCAGTGTTTTAAACGTAATCTGATCGTGGAATTCCTGTGACCAATTTACGTTAGCGAAGATGTTGTTTAGCTCTATTAGGTGCCACAACTGTACCCTCACCTTGTGTCTGGTGCTCTCCGTGACCTGATGTTCAAATCCTCACTAATCACATAGTCAGACCCAGGCAATACAAGATCACTTTCCCTAAATCATGTACCATATCTGACATTTTTTATATCCATTTTATGATACGCAGAGTAAGACATCGTAATTATGGTGTGTCACAGCCCCACCGTGCCTACTGCGCCCAGTGACGTAATAGCCCAGGACATTTCCTTGTGAACTTAAGTATTGCTGATTCAACAGATCCAGTGCTGGTGGTCGAGGATCTGAATGCGGTCGTGGGTAATGGGGCAACTGAGGGTATAACATGGGGTTATGTGGTACATGACGTGAGAGAAAATGAGGAACAAGTTGTCGAGTTGCGTGATGAAAAAGAGAACGGTAACTGGGATCAACTGGTTCCGAAAATGGCGCATGCGTAGGTGTACGTGGGTAAGCGGTGGTTGGGAGCCGACGGGTATTACTGGGTGATGTGTTGAATGACACAGCTACGGAATGGAGAGGTTGTTGGAAGGGAATGTGGTGAGAGGGGCGGCAGATGGAATGTTAGATCACTTCTCGGTAGAGTCTCCGTGGCTGTTCTGTGACCCCCTGCCGCCCCCGCTGGATCCCCTGCATCAAAAATGCTTCAGTTCACTCAGGACCAGACACCGCAGCCTACCATCTCGTCCTGGTCACGGCCACGCACGTCTAAACACCCCAGTCTGAGCCGTAAGGGAGAAAACATCTCTTGCCCCATTCCTCTGCTCCTGTTTTTCTTTAAGTAATAATACAAGAGGGGAGGTTTACCAATCCCCCGCCTGATACTCGCCTCCTTCGACATGCAGGAGATTCGTGGGCAGGTCTCTACCCCCTTAAACCCAACGTGCGATAGTTTACGTTCGAGTTCCAGCAACGTACGTGCATGTGAGGCAGACTGGAAAGGCAGCATCCTGGGCCCGGGGAGGGAAACGCGACAGCCACTGCGGAGCTGGCTTACAGTGGCGCTTTTCGCTCGCTCCTCCTCACAGCGGTTGACTGATTGTTTGAGCTTTAAACCTAACAGCCACCAAGGTCATTAAGGCTTTCAGCGTCAAAATACATTCACTAACCACAATGTCTTCAACACCTTCTTCACGTATAAACGATGATGAGGCCGCTGCTCCTCCTGAGCGCGATTAAGCATCAGTAATATCGCGTTGGGCAACTGTGTGACCACCCGTAGGTACCGGGCTGCAGGTGGGCCGCTCAGCTGCCGCTCAGTAGTCCTGGAGCAGTGGAGAAACGGTGTTGTGAGCCGAGTTCATCCCGAGAGTCGTTCACTGTATCGTGCGACTTAAACTACATTTCATTTTTACGGTGTTTCCCTCAGTGACGTGATCATTGGAGTTCTGCTGTTGACGAGGGATAAACCTGTGACCCCAGACACATTTTCTCCACCTTTCTTGTAGTACACTTTATAAGAAAAGCGTGCAGAAAACGCCGGTAAATGCAGAGTGAGTTTGTGTTGCAGGCCTCAACATTGCGCTGGACCACGGCCTCGCATCTCTCGGGTGAGTGTACCTTCCAGTGTTTATTACTTCTTGACTTCCGGGATGAATATTTTTCACTTGTTCTCAATCGTTATTCGAGAGAGCATCTCTATGGCAGTGTGGTTGAAGGCCGCGTAGCTTTGGGTATGTGGAGACGAGCTGTGTGGGTACTGTACATCGACGTGAAAGGATGGCAAGTGGGCACAAGTGGAGACAGAGAGAGGTCTCTCGTCCCGTTGGGAAAGTGGAGGAAGGACGTCGTGAATGGCATTAGCGTAATACATAGTTTAGTGCTGGGTGTATATGTATGATTAAGCTGCGTTCATGTATAAGGCATAATATACGTAGAATCTGACGATGATGTTAATACAGGGTCAAAGTGCGTCACTGATGAGGCCTACAACACAAAGGCTGCATCAGCACCGGCAGTGAGGCAGAGGAGGTTCAGATTATATACAAAGCATATAATTCACATGATATGAAGTGGTATTGACGGTTAAATGATGCAGGGTATAGGAAAGGGTATAGCGAACTATAGATATAGAATATTCTGTAGATCATCAGTAACGATGAAGTGATGACAAAGCTCTCAATACCTCTGGCCCTCTGGCCTAAAATCACAGATCTACGGTCACTTGACAGTACAATGTTCGAGCGTGTGTATCATGTGCAGAGCAGAGCCGACGCTTTGGACTGTTCAGGGGTTAGTTTTCTGTAATTTGCACGTGTCAACATCACACTGTCTGTTCAGTCACCATGTTTTCTTTACTAGTGTTACCAGTGTTTCTTGGGCGGAAACTCGTCAGTATATTTAAGGTTACATCGACCAGGTCTTCAGCACCTCTGCTCTGGGTTTGCACCTCACCTCACGAGCTGGGGCGGTGAGTTCTACTGGTTCTAGTTCGACCAAGTGTGGTGGGAGGGGCTGTCAGTAAACAGGTATATTTTCAAGAAGGCTTTCCAACATGGTCGTGGCGATCGTGTCCAACTGTATGATGGTAAACCAGAGAGAAATGGATATCTTGATGAGGCTGCAGGAAGTGAATGGTGTGGGGAACGAGTTCTTGCAGGGAACCTCTCCTGAGAATGTTGCGCGACCTAGTGTGGAGTGAAGAGAGGGTTATAGAGAGAGGTGGGAGCTATTGCAATGCATGATTTGCCTAAGTGCATGGAGGTAGACCTCTAGCTAAATTTTTCTGGGTGGGAGTGGATGGCGCCACAGACGGCATAAGCCGGTCCGACCTTACCACCGTCCTGCCTGTGCGGATCCATCGTTATATGAAAGCTGGTAACTGTCAGACATGTCCCTAAGCATCATATGTACCTGTTTACGTGACAGCCCCTGTAAGGTATGAGGACTGACCTGGCCTCGCCATGATAGAACGGACACATCCGGAAATATAATTGATTTATTTGTAGCAAATATCCTAAAATAGATTAAACTGAATTTCAAAGTTTCAGCTGACGACACAAAGATAATGGATTTTTTAAATTATTGACTTATATTTTTGATAGAACGAAACATTGATGATATAGCTCTTCATCATCATCTTCAGAATTAATTCTTTTATTTTATATGTGGTGAGAATTAATCAAAGCCATTGTTATCGTCACCATATACCAGTTAATACTACCAACATCGCCAGCGGTGTGTTTCTCAAGAAGAAATATATATATATATATATATATATATATATATATATATATATATATATATATATATATATATATATA
>JAYMFT010110183.1:0-13533 GCA_038088735.1 Panulirus argus | reverse complement strand
ACTTGGCCCCTTCTCTGTTCCTTTTTTGGAAAAGCAGAAACTGGAGGGGAGGATTTCCAGCCCCCCGCTCCCTCCCCATTTAGTCGCCTTTTACGACACGCAGGGAATACGTGGGATGTATTCTTTCTCCCCTGTCCCCAGGGATATATATATATATATATTTATTTATTATTATACTTGATCACTGTTTCCTGCATTAACGAGGTAGCGCCAGGAAACAGACAAAGTAAGATCCATTTACTCACATGCACACATACATACATACATGCACATATATGCACAATACATACATATACATACCAACATATATGTATATACATACATATACATACACATGCATATACACATGTAATATTCATACTTGCTTGCCTCCATCCATTCCTGAAGCCACCCTGCCCCACAGGAAATAGCATCGCCATCCCCTGTGTCAGCGAGGTAGTGCCAGGAAACAGATGAAAAGGCCCCATTTGCTCACACTCAGTATCTAACTGTCATGCGTAATGCACCGAAATTACAGCTCCCTATCCACATCCAGGCCCCACAGACCTTTCCATGGTTTACCCCATGGTGAAATCGCATTTCAGTAGAGTTAACATAATTTTATTTAGTATGTATTTTTCAATACATGCTGCACTACATATTTCACAGTCAGTCGCCTCATCATTTGCAAACAATTCATAAAGTTTTCAAATCCCATCACCAACACACAGACTCCATCCTGTCACCTCCATGCCAAGATACACACTGGCCTGACCATTAGAGGGAAAGTGTTGGTGGCGATAGTGGATTGGGGTTACCTCGTGGCTAAAGGGGACTGTGCAGGTGTGGTTGGCCTGGGTACAGAGATGTGTAATAAATTCTTTTATAATGATTTGGTTGAAAATAGAATGTGCTTTAAAGTTACTTAAGGATAAATCAAAGTTCTTAGTATTAGCAGTTAAGACAGATTCAGTGACATTACAGGTAGCATAATCAGATGGGGTATAAAGTGACTAGGTTGTTAAGGTCTGCAGGGTGATAATTTTATAGTCATTGCTTAGTGATTAAATTTCTGTGGTCGCCTCTGCATACTGAATGATTCTACCAGTAGCATCTCTTGGTTACTGTTTTTCTTTTGTGGCCACTGTATACATCTTAACATGCCTTTCATTAGATGGCATAAACACTCACAATTTTCTGATGTTCTTATCTGGGTTTGATGCTTTCACCCATAAATTGTTGTAAAACCAGGTCATCAGAAAGAAGAACCATCTGGAATGGAAAATTAACAGGCTTGAATGCTGAAATATGGAGGAGAAAGTGTGACAGACTGGATGCATTTGTTATGTGATTTAGCATGGAGCTATCTTGGGTTAGTTTGATGATATGGAAGGAGAGACAAGGGAGAGAGCAGTATAAGGTTGAAGGGTCATTGGGTCCCTTAATAGAATAATGAAGGGTAAAGGTGTAAGTATGGAAGTGAAGTAAGGATTAAGGTACAGCATAGTCCTCCCATCCCTGACCTACGAAGCCAAGACATAGACATGAAATAATTCATTGAGATCGAGAATCCAAGTTGTGGAAATGAGCAATTTGAGAGGAGCATGTGGAATGACTAGATGGAATAAAGAAAGAAATGAGGGAGTGTAAGAGAGATGTGGTATAGCAGGGAATGCAAAGGGAATGAATTGTAGAGTGACAGAGTGGGTTAAATGTAATACTTTATGTGGTTTGGGCATGTGGAAAGAATGAAAGATTGGGAATTTATGAGGAGAGTGTATAATGATTCAGTTTAAGAGGTTGGTGTGAGAGAAAGACCACCTGTGACGAATAGAATGGAGGAGCACTGGAGGGAGAGAAATGGTGGAAGAATGCATGGAATGGAGTATACAAGTAAGGCATGAAAGGACAGGGATAAGTGGAGATTCTTTTGCTGTGGTCACCCCCTTGATTGAAGTTTTTGGAGGGACCTAGCATCAGAGATATGAACAGAGAGTTAGTTAGATAGACCAGCTGAGTGCCACTTAGTTTGGTTCTGGGACCATTACTCTTCCTGATGTACATTAATGACTTGTGTGAAGGTATGGAGTCCTACCTAAATATATTTGCAGATGATGCAAAATTCATAATGGAAGTGAAGCAAAGAGCATTGCATCAGTTTACAAGTAGACCCAAATAGACTCCAAAGTTGATGTGAAATGTGTTGATTAAATTCATCCATTGTAAAATGTATAGTAATGAAGATGGGACAAGCAAAAGACAGCCTAAATATAATTATTACTTAGTAGGAAGTAAGCTTCAAGATTGTGTGTGATTGGAAGCTGGGTTTAGACATGATCTCTAACCTGTTGCCAGAGTCCCATAGGAAGGGAATAGCTAAGAAGATAAACTGTCTGCTGGCAAATATCAGAGTAGCTTTAAAGTATATGGATAAAGAAATATTTAGCAAGCTATTCGTACCTTACAGAAGGCCAAAACTTAAAACCTGCCCCTCAGGTTTGGTCACAGCACAAAGAACTCATAGAGAAGTTCCAGAGTAGGGCAACAAAGATGGTACCAGAAATAAGAGTACTAAGCTACACATAGAGGTTAGACTTTAAGTTTACTCATCTTGGAAGAGAGAAGAGTAAGGGGTGACCTGATTGCAACCTCTAAGTTTTTAAAAAAATTGACAGAGTGGACAGTACTTTGAGATATGTATGGATAGAGGAGCCAGAGGACATAACATGATACTAAGTGAGAAACTTATAGATAAGGTTGTAAAGAAATACTTTGTAGTACAAGAGTGGTGGATGATTTGAACAGATTGACTGAGGACATGGTAAAGGCAGACAGCGTACATGAATTCAAGGAGTTGTATGATAGTATAAAGTGATCAAGGGATGGGGCCCCATGAGAGTAAAACTCCCCATACTGTATAGATAGGTAATTACATGCAACAACTCTGCACCCTTCAACCACTACACACCCTACAATCACTAAATATGACACAGACTTTTCTACACTTCCAGCAAATCCCTACCTTCACAGAACACACCCTGGAACTTTCATTTACTCTGCAGCCCCAACATAACATGCAACCCTTCATATGCTGCAAGCCCACATATCTTGCAACACTCAATAAGTCACGTTCCATACAACATGACACTTACCTTACAATGGAACCCCAACCCCACATTTATACCTCTGTCATTCCTATATGCTATATAATCTCCATACACCCTGCAACCTCCACTTTCCTTACAACCCCAACAAAAGTCTACCACTCCCTCACACCCTATAACCACCCTTTTCTCTAACATGTAATATTAAGCCCATTACATTTTGTGATTTAAGGTGTTTATTACTGTTTCACAGTATGAGTGATCAAGAAGATGTTGTCATAGATATTTTACTTTTGACTGCAGTGAATAATTGTATTCATATCTATCTTCTAAGAATTAAAAGCTGAATATTTTTTGTAATTTCCTTGCAGGCCAAGTGGGCAATGTGATAACTAACCGTAATGCTAACAGGCTAGAGTTTGAGAGATTACTGGTAAGTCTTTCTTTATGTTCTTTGCTTTACTTATAGGATGAAGCTGATAAATTGCCACACTAATTTTTTTTCATGAGATAATGCCATTTGATTTTTGTGATATGTCTAGATAATTGTATTTTGTGGCATGTAAGATGCACAGTAACTTAAGATGCATCCTGATTTTAGAGGGAAATATTCCGCAAAAAATCCTTCATATCGTCTAAGCATTTGATATTTTACTTTTACCATCATCAAACAAAACGCATGAATGTAGCATGCTTAGACCATGCCTTTTTCTTAATCTATAATACAAGGATGGAGTCACTGTAAGACTATTGATACCACTTATTGAACACTGATACTCTCTTTTTTAGCAAGATCTGCTGGGACTGCCCCATTTTTACTATGTAATTATAGGTTTGATTTGCATGAGTTGGATGTTTTCACCATTTTCTAGGTACACACCCCCAATGGTACATCATGGGAATGGTAAATATGCTATACGTAATACACATGTGATATTTCAGCTCAGCTGCAATGTAGAACATGACCAACATGCTGATAACATGTCTAACAGATGACAACTGGGCATATGAAATGTAAGATGACTGTCGGAAATAGAAATAGTCGCTAGGTACATTAGGTAGGAGCCTCAGGAACTACCACGCTAGGGGGAGGCATGAAAGGTAAAGAAGTGGCAGTGGAGTTCACCAGTTATGGAGACTTTTGCCGTGGCCACATCCATGAGGGAGTTTCTGGAGGGAACAGTGTCAGACAGATAAATGGTTAAGATCACTATTAGAGACATTTTTCAGAAAGAAAGTGCATCTTATATACCAGAAAATATAGATTATCTTGTGGTTGCATTAGGGTATATTTTGGATTACAAAAACCTTTAAAGGTATGCTTGGAACTTAGGGGCAGATCATTAATTGTAGATTTTTTATGTTTTTTACCATTTGTTCTTGATGCTACTTTGCTATATTGGGAAATTGCAAATTGATATATATTTATATGTATGGACATATGTATTTGAAAAACAGACCATGTAATTCCAATGGCTTGTGTTCCAATATATGCTGAGATAACAGAAATGATAATAGCATTTCATCAGCTCATAAAGATGACAGAAATGAAAATTAGTTATATTGTTATTGATGTTAGTACAGATATTCTTGATATTGGATTAATTATGATTGATATTTACTTTTGATAGTGTTCCTGCTTTCTTTCTTTGTGAGTGACATTTGCCTGTTGGTACCATCAGGATGGGGCTAAGTTGTACATGCGTCACCACAAGGTGCCCAGAGCAATGCAGAGGAGAGTACAGCGTTGGTATGACTACTCTTGGTCCAGGTAAGCTCAGGAGAGTTGTCTTTGTCTGTTGTGTCTGTTTATTTTACCATTTTATTTGCATAATCACTTGTCTTTTATTTCTTCTTTTCTCTACCTTCCCCACAAATTTCTTTTTGTATTCATAGTTAGCTGACTGTTGATAGTGCCTATTGACCAAGTGTTTCATTTTTTTTCTAGGATGTGGGCATTTTAGGTTCTAACATTTCATCTCCAATAGTTTTCAGTGGGGAATAAAAGTTATCAATATTGGAATTCATCTGCAGGTGTCCTGACTTAGCTGGATAATTTTTACTCTAGAAAAATCCAACTCCATCTGCTGAGTATTTGAGATCAGTTGAAGTTGTTTGTAACTGTGCATCATATACTTGAGGACATGGTATAGTGCTTTCATAATTTAGAGTTTGGTTGAAAAGTTTAATTGGATTTTCAGACTAATGTTGATGCACTGATTGCAGGTTAAATTGAAAAATGTTTTAATGCTTATTTTTTCCTCATATCCTTGGTAATAATATCAAATGAACTGAACATTAGAAAGCATTTTCTTTGTTTTCCCTGTGCTGTATTGGATGTTCAGAGGAAGAATATAATATAAAAGTTTTATGAAAGGAAGAATTACAGTTGTTAGCTCTCTGAGAAAGTTTAGGTTTAGAGTACATACTAACCCACTTTTTAGATTTCATTACCAAGTGTGTTTTCTCATTATATATACTGTTGTTTCTTATCTTCATTTAGATACCTAAATTGCAGTGTAGCCCAACAATCCTAGTAGTACTTAGAATGTTGTATTAGAACCCATAATCCTTTGACTATTTTCTTTTCTGTGACCAGCATGGCAAAAGTAAAATGTGCCCCAAACTAGCCCATCTGTAGTGAAAAGAAAGATAATACAGCAGTTTATTAGGATAGTGCTAGTTTTTGTCAACATGACATAAAGATAGAAAGGTTACAGAGAGGGTAAGAGGAGAGAAGGAAGAGAAATCCATATCATAGCTGTTTGAAGAAGGAAGGTGATATCATAATGGTCAGTTCTTGAGATGCCAGGCTCCACATATAAACTGTGGAAAGTAGCAACCAGACACGTGTTTAGGTCCAAGCTTTAAGGAATGGACACATGCAGATATCTCGCAAAAAGCAAAGGCCATAATGATGTCATAGAACAGGGAGAGAGCAGCAACAGCATGAGAAGTGTGAGGGTTGACTTGATTGCATTCTTTAAGTTTTTGAAATGCATTGATGACAAAGGAAATGGATAGTTTTTCTATAGATTTAGGGATAGAGCAACAGGAGGACATAACATGAAATTAAGTAAGAAGCTTGATGAAAAAGATGTAATGAAGTACTTCCATAGTGTGAGTGGTGGATGAATGGAGTAATATGAAGGACATGGTTAATGCAGGCAGCATACATAAACTCAAGAAGTTGTATGACTGTAAAGAATGTTTGAGATGGGGCCCCATGAGTGTAAAACTCCCTCTCTGTACAGTACAAACATGTAATACAAAAAGATTGTAGTTGTAAAGGTTGGAGAGAAGTGATGCCAGCAGAATTAATGAAATGGAAGGTTTTTGATTCTGCTCATCCATAATAGGATGAATAGAACCCATTTAGATATGAAATAGCTGCTCAAAAGAAAATAATTACTGTACCTTTATGGCACCTTTACTCACAAAAATACCTTCTATAAGACTGAACCAGAGTCATAAATCATCAGAAAATTGAATGACTTTGCATTAGAAGTAACTCGTCTAGTAATTTTAAATGCTATGTGACAGATTGCATTATAGGAACACATTTGTTAATTGATGCTTATTGCTGTCTTAATTTGTTAAAAGCTTTTTCTCCAATATATTAAGAACAAGATGTTTGGGGTCTAATATATTTCAGGCCTTTTTTTCAATATGTATTGATTATTGAGTAAGATAGTTTCTGTGTCTACTGTTTCTGATCTGTATGGTTTAGAAAGTGCTATTTGTTATTTATCTATACTTTTATCTATAGTTGTAAAAGTATTACATACGTGATATAGGATTATTATGGTGTACAGGATAGCTCCATTTAAACAAAATCCAAGGAACTGAAAATACTGGGTAACTAGTGTTGGGCTAAATTCCTCCCCACAGATTGAAATCCAGCTATCAGAATTTTTGAGTCAAAACAAATTCAGCCAAAAATGAATGTAAAATGTTTTTTTGTAGTTTGACTTTCAGTCATGGCAGGGTATTAATACATGAGTCTATTTACTCAATGAACTTTTGTAGTAGGATCAATTCATGATCCATTTTTCTGCATTGTTGACTATACTAACTCTATGATGGGATTTGGACAGTGACTTTTCTAATAAGAAGTGATAGCATGTTCAATGAAGACTAGAAAAGAGTTTATTTGCCATCTACAGAAGAGAGATTCAAGGACAAGGAGAGGGAAGGTTAGATGCATCTCTGTTGAATTGATCAATTTTTTTTCCAAAAAAGATGGAGATCAAAGAGCCTTGCAATTTTTGTGGTAGGTGGTTGATAGATTTGAAGCTGTGACATGGCATTAAAAATTAAGGTAGAAGTAATAGAAAAAAGCAGCTCATCCCTGTACATTCACCTCATTTTCATCTTCACCTGCTGCTAAGCCACCAAGTAATTAATGTATGGTACTGTAAAAATGTCAAATTCAAGAGCAGCGAAAAAATATTCTAAAGGGTTAGCACAACTCTCAAATGTACATGATTTATTTGTTTTCCTTAAGAGTAAGGTGCTGCAAACCAAGTTTTTTTCCTGTCTAAATTTAGCTAGGTCCCAGCTAAGTTTGATAAATGGAGTTGTGCTATATGATAAAGAATTGTATGTCTCTCTCTCATCAAGTAACTATGCTTGCAAGAGGTTACATTGCAAGTAGATAGTCACCTTTGGTGAGATATATCGATGTCAGTTGATGAAAAACATTACAGTTCATCAAGGATTTTCACTGTCCAAAGGAGTCAATCATATCCCCTCTTCTAATCCCAGTGCAGTCTTGAAGCTGGAGATATTCTGTAAAAGGGGCCTTGGGGTTACATAATAACAATAATGATTATTAAATCAACAACTATACCCTTTTCCCAATTGTATCTTTACTACCTTACACTGATGAAAAGGTCTATCTTGTGATTAGTTCTGAGATAATTAAATGACACAGAAGTTTCATTATGATTCTGCTCAAATTGTTTTCCATCCTATGGGCTCCACATCTTATGACTGAGAACTAGTACTATTAACTTTTACTATAAAAACACATTGTATATTGTATAGAATAAGCTGTATTGCTGTATTTGTTCTTCACCAGAGGTCGGATACAAGGTGGTGGGGATATCAACACAGCCCTAGGTCTCCTTCCAGACAAGCTAAGGACAGAGTTGGCTTTGCACGTCAACCTTCTTACACTTAAGAAGGTACGTCTTCATACCTTATGCCTTCCCCATGCTGTTTCATATGGGCTGTATCACATATTGTTTTAGTAAACTATCAACACCATGACCTGGTTAAACCATTCTGTCGTACTTGTTTAACAGTTCACCGGACCTTTACATGGGTTAATGTCAATAATTCAGATTCCTCACTATGGTTGACCATGACATGTCATCTCTTAGGTATGTTTGAAAGTGAACACTGGATAAGTACCACTGTCAGATGTTGTGTTGATTATCATAATTCATTGCATATGCTGCCTTTGAGGATTAAAGAAAATGGCTATGTATTTAAAGGAATGCAGATTTTGATGTTGAGTGTTGACATATTTGTTATTTAGCTGATGGGGGAGAGGAAATCCCTACTGGGAATGTTCCTCAGTGGTGGATAAGGGATCCTAGCTAAGCTAGGGTGCTCCTTTTGGGAGCTGCAAACCAATCAATGTTGAAAAAGACCACTGCTTAAGCAGTGTATCCTGTGCTTGAGATCCCAAAGAAGCCTCAGAACTTGACAGACCCTATTAGGACAACTAAGGTGCAAAAAAGATTGAAAATTGCAAAACTTGATTTTAGTACTAATACAAAGAAGATGAATTCTTACAACTTAAGAAGGAGAGAAATGTAGATATTCTTTGACTGGAAGAAACCAAACTAAGAAGAAACTAGTAAAGAGTTTAGAGGCAAGTATGTTCTTATGTACAGTGGATTTGGAGAAGGAAATGTTCAGGATGGTGTATCAATAATAGCAGAACCAAAGCTCTTGAGAAACAGAAAAGTTGTAAAGTTGATATGTAAAAGAATCATTATGTTATCTGGCTCAAGTTCTGTCTTCCAACTACTACACTTAATTGTATCACCTAATTCTACAAATGTTATATCTTTCTTCATCTATCTAAACTCATGCCATGAAAATGTGACATCATCTCACATGCAAGCGGTGATCTACCCAGGGGATTTCATCATTCCTCTCAGGGAATGGTTGAATTCTTCCATACAGATGTTAGGAATATTGGAGCCTCATATTCTCCATTCTCAGTGATCTAGAGGAAATTATCACCCACCTCACCCATATTCCTGACTACTTTGACCAATCTACTAATATTCTGGATATGTTTTTTTGCCTCTAATCCTTTGCACTGTTGCTATACAATATCATCCCCAATTGGTTCATCTGACCACATTCTCATAACTGTATTTATTATAATAGCACTTTAACCTCAGCAGCCCCTTCTTAGACGTTACTTTTGGCACCTCAACAAAACTGACTGGGATAACTGACAAAAGTTTTTTGTGACTTTCCTTGACTAAATTACTGTCTCTTATGTGGTGGTGTTTCTGTCTCCACCAAATGCATAACTGAGGTTATTGTTGTGGAAACGGCAACATTTATCCCCTCTTCTTCCAAGATGACTACTTCTTCCAATCCTTGGTTCAATCATTCCTGTTTTGTGGCCATTCAGACAAGGGATCAGGCATATCAGGCCTTTATTTAAAGGAAGTGCGATAGCCTCTATTCACCCACTGATAGGTATTTCTGTTCTTCATTTAAGGGTTTTGCTGACAGCTTCTGTTGCTCCACCTTTCCCTCACTTTTCCGTCTCTTCCGTAGACAAAGCAACTGTCTTTGGTTCTCATACACCAGATTCTGCAGTTTCTCTCTTGAGTTTCCCACCAGAGCCATGTCATCTGCAAAGAGAAACAGCTTGACTCCCAAGACCCCACCTAAAATAAGCTTTATATCTGCTCATCTCCTAAAACCCATGCATTTACCTCCCATACCATCTTGTCCATAAACAGATTGAATAGCCATGGTGACATCACACACTGTTGATGCAGACCTACCTACACCTCTTCCTGCTCACACTTATACCTAACTTTCTTGATAAAATCTCCTCATTGCTATAAGTAGCTTTCTTCCAATGTTATATATTTGTAGTACTTTCCACAAAGCATGTCAATCAACACTTTCAAACAATTTCTTTAGATCCACTAATGCCATATACAAATCCTTCTCTTTCTCTAAGTATTTCTCACACAGATTCTTCAAAGCATCAGTGAGCATCGATAAGGGGAGCAGATGGGTAAGTGGTAACAGACAAAGAAGTGGTGAACAGGAGATGGAGTGAGTATTTTGAAGGACTGTTGAATGTGTAAAAATGATTGGATGGCAGATGTGAGGTGGTTGTGTTGTGGAGGTGCACTGAGTAAGAAACTCATTGGAAGTAGTTTGTTGAAAAAAGAAGAGATGGATAAAGCCTATTGTAAAATAAAGTGAGGCAAAGCACCTGAAGTAGATGGGATAATTAATTTCGCAGGAAATGGTCTGATAGTATTACTGAGGTGCATCAGGACTGGTGGAATGCATGTATAGCACCATTTTATAAAAGCCAAGGGAACAAAACTGAATTTTCAAATTACACTGGTATAACTTTGTTGAGTGAACCTGGTTAGTTTCATGGAAGAGTGGTCATCAAAAGTGTGGTGGTATGCATAGAGCATCTGATTGGGAGGAAACAACGTGGCTTTAGGACTGGTAAAGGATGCGTTAGCCATATGTTTGATTTGAGGGGAAAAATATTTTATACATTAAATTTTGAATATTAGGTATGGCCCAGAAATTCTATCACAGTGCATGCTAAAATGTAAAAAAATTCTTTATGAATTTATAGTTAGGCATTCAGAAACACCAGAAAACGCCCAAAAAATTATATTACTTTTGTGTTGGCCTGACCCGCTGCTGCCTGAGTGTTGGAGAAGGTATTGATGACACATCTGACAGCTCCCAGTAAGAGAAGAGGATATAGAGCTGGTTTCTTTATTTTGCACTAAATGAGTGGAGAAAAACTAGCTTGTAAATGTTGTTTGGGGGGGGGGGGAGATGAAGGATTTGTTTCTTGACCTTGAACTGGTTTCATAATCTTCTCATATTTCATACTTGGGCAAGATGTTGTTAGGACATAATATGAAAATATTTAGAAATATTACGCTACAACAAATCAGTGTGAGAACCTCCTTTGGTTAGCATGTATAGAAAGGATATTTTTATTTGAAATATTCTAGCTAATATTCTTATCATGTTAGCATCATCTATTACTTAATTTCTTCCTCACCCATTACTAATGCTCAGTCTCTTACATCAAAACTGCTGACACACTCACTCAGCTGCTCCCATAACACTTGCCTCTCATTATATTTCTTCTCATTGCCAGGTGCATATGCACTAATGATCACCCTTTCTTGCCATCCACTTTCATATTTACCCACATCAGTCTAGAATTTACTTCCTTGCACTCTTTCTCACACACCCACAACTTCTGCTTCTTGAGTAGTACTACTCCTTTAGCTGCTGTCCTCTCACCAACCCCTGACTTTACTCCTAAGACATTTTTTGTATCTGTATTTACAATTGAAGATACAGCACATGTCCCAAATCTAATTCCATTGCTAAGACAGGGAGACGTTTTGCAACATATTTACAAAGGAGCTGTAGATATACCATCAGCATTATATGGAATGAAGACAGGTAAAACAGCAGGCCCAGATAAGTTTGATCCAAGGGCAATGAAAGAGGCAAAAAATGAGTTAGTTAAAACCTTGACAGCTCTTATCAATACATCCCTTGCTATGGAGAAAGTTCCAGAGGAATGGAAGCTTGGTAATGCCACATCCATTTTCCAAAAAGTTAATAAATTACCATTCAGAAGTTAATGTCCAGTTAGCTTAATGTCTGTCATCAGTAAACTTATGGAAACCATCGTTCGAGATAAGACTGTAAACAACTTAGAGGATCACCACTTCATAAAAGATACTTAGCATGGTTTTAGGTGAAATCTTTCATGTCTGACATATTTACTTGGTTTCTTTAATGATGTAATCAACATGTATGATGAAAGTGAAGCAGTTAATATCTATCTTGACTTTCAAAGGCATTCAGTAAAGTTCCACACTACACGTTACTACCAAAAGTTTAAAGTTATATGGTATCAGTGGGGTTGTACATCATTGGTTAGGAAACCGATTGACTAGCTGTAAACAAAGAGTTGTGATTAATGGCCAAGCATCAGAATGGTTAGACATAACAAGTGGTGTACCATAAGGATCAGTCTTAGGACTGGCTCTCTTCTTCATATATAGTAATGATATTGATGATGGGCTGCATTGTAAGACATTAGAATTTGCAGACAATACTAACTTGGAAAAATAAATCGGCTACAGAAATTGAATGTCTGCAGCTTCAAACAGACAAACTGATAGACTGGGCTGACAGTTGGCAAATGAATTTTTGATATCGATAAGTGCAAAAGGTTACATTTTGGTAGTAAAGATTAAAAGGCAAGCTACAGTATAAATTTTCTTTAACTACAAAAGGAAATGAGGATATGGTGTATTAAGAAGAATAAGCAATGCACAGAAACATTTAGAAAGACCAAACAAAATTCTTAGCTTTATAGGTAGGGATGTTGAATTTAAGCTCAAGGAAATTATCCTTACTCTTTACAAGTTCCTTTTGCAACCCTATCATGAATATTGTGCTCAGATTTAGTTACTGTACTTAAAAAAGAACATAGACTGAATGGAGGGAATAAAGAGGTGAGCTACCAAGACGATTCCTGGAGTAAGAAATAAATCCTTTGAGAGCCAATGAAATTGATTAAATCTACTTAGAAAAGAGAAAGTTCAGAGGTGATCTAATACATTCATTCAAAATTATCAAAGGCATTGATATTCTTGATCAAATGAGGAAATTTGAGTTAGTCACTGAATTTCACTTGTAGTAATGGTTACAGACTCGTGTGCAAACACTTTACTTTGAATAAAGCAAAGTACTTTTTTTCGGTGGTATAGTTGATATACGGAATGATTTATCAATTATAGTGCTTGAAAGTAGTATCACAGATGATATTAAGAATGTACTTTATAGATATTTTGCTTCAAACCCACAACTGACATCACTTTTGCCTTAAAAAGTGTCTTTCTACTCTTACCATACTAGTCCATAAGTTTCATATATCTACCTCTATAACAAATAGATTTGAAGGTACCCATTATATTGTTGTTTGAAACTTTTGTATTTCTCTATAAATTTAAGAAGTTCTGTGATAGTAGTTAATGAAATGGAGCCCCACAAGTATACAACTCCCTCCCTGCACATTACAAATTGGTAATTATGTAATTACACACACACACACACACACACACACACACACACACACACACACACACACACACACACACACACACACACA
>JAYMFT010110172.1:0-12500 GCA_038088735.1 Panulirus argus | reverse complement strand
TCGCACTATTTCTCTATTTTCAAATATTCTTGCACGGTAGAGTCTCTCTCTCTCTCTCTCTCTCTCTCTCTCTCTCTCTCTCTCTCTCTCTCTCTCTCACTTTAATAAGGAAGGATTAAAGACACGCAATACATGGCTATATGAGTGATATATGGCCTTACTTTACGGCCTGTTTTGCTAAAACATGTTCTCTCTTTTCAGTTCTCGTCTATCGAACATTTTACGCTCATTCTCCTAACATTTTTCACTCCCCCCTGCTTGCTCCTCCTGCCTCTCATCGTCGGTACGTATGTCTCAATCCGTCGCTTTAGTTTAGTTTATTTTCCCTCTACTTAAGTATCTTATTTGCGTGTCGTATGGTTTTGATTTTATATCCTTCTTCCCACGCGTTGTCATCTTCATCGAAGTTTCTCTTCTTCTGTTCCCATCTACGACGGATCAATTCTCCTGCATTCCTTCACTTTCCACCTCACCCTCTCTCTCTCTCTCTCTGTCACTCATCGACCCCTCTTACCCACTCTCACATTCTCCCATCCCTCTTGTATGAACACCCCATATTTCTTTCCTCTGTTTCCCCGCTCGATTTATATGCTCTCGCTGTTTCTATCTGTCTTTCTCTCCTTCGTCAAGGTTATTTCCTCTTTTCCCTCTTCCATCTCGATGCTTTCCCCTTTGGCTCTTCCCCTCTGCCGCTTCACAGCTGGGTTGGCCTGCAGCGGGACTGGCCCACCCCACTCAGACAAGGCTATCAGATGAGAGGACATGGGCAAGGAGAACAGACAAGCTTGCAATAATGGGTCGTACAAAGAGGAACGGAATATGCGAAGGGGTAAAGCAACACACACGCGTGCCTTGCCGTGGAAACAATAACGAATGAGAAATGAATATGATTAGCAGGAAGTTGAAACACATTTAAAAAGAAAAAGGAAATCAGCAGAAATGATGAAAGGCAGACAACTCCAGTATGAGGAATGCGAATCATCAATGGATAAACGAGGAACAGATAAAAAAAAGAAAAACTGCGAGATAATGGAATCGGTGAAGTGGGAAAAAGAAAATGAGATAGAATAGGAAAAAAGAAGATAAGAATATAAATCAGGAATGAGCAAGAAAAGAAGCAAGTGTGTATACGAATGTAAAAGATGCATGCAACTTTGAAATCAAGAAACAGGAAAATATATAATTTGCTCGAGTAAACTAAGCATGAGAGGTCGCTGGAGAAAAAAGAAGACATAAGTAAACTAATTGTGGTAAACCTGACCGGGTCATTATTACATTACACATATAGAAATCATAAAATTGGAAAACAATCCGAAAGAGAAAATAGGACGAAGAAAAAAGAATTAAGTAAGCAACCTCTGCTCTTGTAAGCAAGCCTGCGTGTGTCCCTACCACTAAGGCCTGGACCCGCAACACGCGACAGGCTGTTGCTTCCCATAGTTTATGTGTGTATGCCCCGCCACACGAGAATTGACCGTTATGATACTTCCCCCCCTTTTTTTTCAGCGTAGAAGCTGTGGTATTCTCTTCCTCATTTTCGATTTCCTTTTTGTCTTTTCGCCTTCATGATGAAGAACAGTATCAGTACATCTTGATATCACCTCAACCAGAAGAATTAAATGCGAAGTACTTTACCACGAAAAGAGCCATGTATCAAGTATTCAGTCTTACAAAAGAACAGTATCAAGAATATGATATGACCCCGAAGAGACAAAGATCTAGTATATGACCTTAAAAACAAAAGATGAGTCAACCATATGACCCCAAAAAGAGGGATTGATTTGCGATCTATTGATTTTTTGCATGACGTCCTTCAAGCCCTAAGAATTGCAGAGCTTCCCATTAAACTATCTCTCCTCTTGGTCTGTACATACTGAAGGCAGACAGACAGACAGAGAGTAAGTCATGTAGTCACAGAACTACTTAAAGATTCGCCAAGTCTAAGAAGCTTACCACAGACTCCTATATTTAAACGGCCCTTTTCCCCTATCTTTACCTTCCCCTAGAACACTTAAACTGACAACCCACCAGACTGTGATAATACAGGAGCACACAGCATGGAAGAAAACCCGTTAGAAAAATACGTATGAAAAATACTTGTCGGCAGTTTAGTAGATCTAGGAAAGAGAAACTCGGTCAAGGACTCCTTTGACGCCACGCAGGACACCCGCTGATGAAAATGAACGAAAGGATATTACCTCAGGGACAATGTAATCCTTGTGGTGTTGTCTTCATCAACATTCATTTCTCCCTTAAGCTCGCGAGATCTGCCCTGTTAACAGCTTGTTCTCTCTCGGGGGTAATATATCTTCAGTTTCCCTCGTATGTGTGCGTATGTATATATATATATATATATATATGTGTACATATATACTTGGGGTCTTCCTGTCCTGCTAAAAGTCATGTTCCTTGCTACTGATTTGCAAGGAGAGATCTCCATCGCCACAGTAACTACTGCCTGGGGAAACACTCCGCCTTCCACGTCCTCACATTCAGAGAACACCGTCCGGGGTCACCAGGGAGGCGCTGGCTGACTCCTAACACAAGTGTCCTACGAGTGAACCACAGGTCCACTTAAGCCCTGATAGAAGTGCCACTTAAATACTTCCACATCCTCTTGACTGGGATCACCGAAAGACCATTGCCGACAGAGTGGAGGCGCTGAACGCTGCAACATTTTCTTAAAGACGAGAGAAAGAAAAGCTCTCATGGTGTACAAGAGACGAAATATGTTTGAATAAACCTGATGCATTTTGAGCCGTTTGTACCCCCGCTGTAAGCCTCGAGTCCAGAGTAACCAATTCAAAGTTTTCTTTTTCTTTTTTCCTCTTTTTTTACGGAAGCAGACACGTCAAAGGCAATTCCACGCCTCAGTCTAGCAACCCCTTAGGCCCAGCGTTTGGCGATTACGTGTGTGTGCTGGGTGAGTCATTTCTTTCGAGTGTCAAGTCACGGGGACAGGTTCCTTCGCCACACGTGTTTATCATACGTGAGTCAAATATTGATTGTTCGATGCCTAAACACCTTTGCTTCTTACTGGTATCCAATGTTTGAGCTATGACGCCTCCCTTGGTAGTCAGTAAGAGACTTTGAAGATGGGTGGGTTACCTCTAAAGAACCTACGATGGTCAGATTGCAAGTGCAGGACGTCAGACACCACTCCTGCAATGCTGGTGGTCAGCACCAGCGCCCTGTGGGATCACACACGGGCCTGTCTACTGCCGCGATGTGAGGAAAGTTTAGCCATCGGTATCTAAGGCGAGGAACTCCTTGGAAATGCCTCGGGGGACGTACCGAACCGCAGAGAAGATTCGCCAAATTCTTCGTTGGAAACTTTGAACCGACAATCCAGCAATAATAATTCTTAAAAACTCGACATGGTAATTTCAAAGTGAGGAAATCATGGTAAAAAAGATTACCTGGACAGTCGGCCATGTCATACACACACACACATACACACACACACACACACACACACACACACACACACACAGACACACACACACACACACAAGAATCATGTACGGCGTGACCTAACAGTAAGGTGAATCAAGATCAGAATATCCAGGCACCAGGCCTGATTTAGGAGCAGCAGATTCGGCCTTCCCCCACCACCACCACCACCACCACCACTATAATATTCATGCACAAATCAACAGCTGTGATTTACAATGAGAATTCTGACGTCCGACTTTTAAGCCGCCTCATTCATTAAGGACAACTGCTAATTGCTTCATAAATCCTTTAAATATAATCCACTTAATTTCGAATTACATTTGGTGAAAAAAGAAAAAGATAACTCCAACGTACGGACCATTTTGTTGGGTCCTGTAGGGTCATATAAATGGACCAGTTTATCGGTTCAGGTCATATGAATGGACCATTTTGTCGGGTAAGGACTCACAGATGGATAATTTTTGTCGGGTGTTCTGAGCTTTGGCAGACGAATTGGGTTGACTGGGAGGTGTTGGTTATTGAAGTGAGTTGGGAAGAAAGTTGTGACTGGAGTAGGTGGCAGGGACGGTAGTGACTGGAGAGGGTGGCAACAACAGCTGGTTTTTACGTAATGACGTTACTGTGATGGGTTTGGGCGGCGGGATGATAGCGTCATGCCACACGTCGTATCTACGTACAAGACCTTATGATTTACGGTTTTAATAACCTCGCGTGAAGATTGGATTATAACCTTTACTGTTATTTTTCGAAGCGGCTGTGTATCGTTAAGCATGATTTACGTCGTGATCTTTATCGAACTCATGATTACAAAGGTGTGGCCCTTGAAGCAAGGCTATTCAACCCTTGGGTGCAAGGAGCTTGGCCTTTGACCAGACTTGGGTGTGTTAAGTTACGTTATCACACCCAAAAAGGGTCGTACCGCCGTTTTCAAGGATCGTACCGTCGTGCTCAGGGGCCGTACCATCGTGCTCAAGGATCGTACCGTCGCGCTCAAGGGTCGTACCATCGTGATCAGGGGCCGTACCATCGTGCTCTAGGGCTGTACCGTCGCGCTCAAGGGCCATACCATCGTGCTCTAGGGCTGTACCGTCGTGCTCAAGAATCGTACCGTCGTACTCAATGGTCGTACACTCGCGCTCAACGGAAGTACCGTCGTGCTTAGCGGCAATACCACTCTCTTGATGAAGGAACAACAAATTCTCTTAGAGAATAAAATAATCATTTCACACTCCATAAATCACAAAGCCACACTCGTCCATGTAAAGCTACGTACGTGCTCAGTGCGCCTCTGGGCCTAATCCTAACTTAGTATCATACACTGCAGTGAGCTGAACAGCATTATCTTTTAAGCTTGTAATGAAAAGACGCCAAAATATAGCGAGCTGCCGCTGCACATTTTGGCACACACACAAAAAAGAATATATTACCAATTTTTTTCCCCCCGCTGAAATATGCGCTAAAGTCGCTGCCCACTGCGAGTTGGTCGAGAGTAAATTTGCGCAACAAGAGTTAAGTCGTAAATTCACAATGGCGGAGTGGGAAATACCAGTCCCGGTCGGTTGTGTAGATGGCTTCCGTACCAGGTCATTTCAGAAATTGCCAGGTGTTGCCTTGAACGTCGGGTCAAGTCAAGTCGTCGAATGTCATTCAAGGTCACTTCGATTCACCTGACCTAAAAAAAAAGGATGAGTTTAGGTCATATGAAGAGAGTTCACATGGTGTTTGAAATCATTTGAGGTCGAGTAAGGTTCGTCTCGGGTTACATAGGTAACTGCCCAGGTAAAACTGCTAATTCCGGTGTGATTGTGCGTAGGTCATACCATCTTAACTACTGTGAGGGGGAAGGCCATACCATTAGGTCAAATAGAGTTAAATACAAGGGGAACTAATGTCAATTTGAGTGCATAAGGTCACCTGTGGTCATTTAAGGATGATTTGCCTCGCTTCAATTTGGTTATGGTCAAGAAAGATGAGAAAAAAAGAACAGTATATTTTCAACAGTATTTCTATTTCAAATAAATGGACGTGAGGTGAGTTGCGTCACTGTCAAAAGTCAGTTCATTGTAACTTGCATCATATGAGGTCACAGTTGACCTTAGCCCACACTCGCTTCCCTGGGTCACCGAAAAACGCCATCTTACGCTCTGCCATCGTCTGTTATCGCTGCTAGAGTAAATGTGTGAATATTCTAAAATCCCGTGTGGTCGTAAGAATGTCACGCGTGGGCTGAGGAAACGTGCCAACACATAGATATACAAAGACCATAATCAATCTCACACCTCAGGCTATATAGCTAGAAGGCACACAGACACACACACACACACAACCTGTCACTAGCAACATTTAATATAAGAAAGGTTTATATATTTACTGGTATCAACGCTATGTCAAGCTTTAACGTGCCCAGCTTATCTGACACAACCACCGCCGTGAACCAACCGGTTTTCTCTCACTCACCCACAAACATTCACAATGCATGGGGTGTGCAGGAGGCTTTATGTCCTCATGCATCAGGAATTGGGAGGAGAAGGTGGCGAAGCTTGACTGACAGTGTGGTAGCGGTGGTGGCTGTGGTAGCAGCAGCTATGACGGTGGCAGTAAAACTGTGTCATGACTGTTATAGTCTTGTAACGTTTCTTCTTTCTCAGTAACACAGCATTTGGCTAGATTAACATATTGCAGTATGAAGGTATACTTCATAGGTCAGGATCTGTTTCAGACTATACCATGACCCAGTTTACTGTCCACATCTTAAGGTCACAATGCTCAAAGTTTATGTCCTTCTCCCCAGTCTATCCTGATGTCATGAGATTTCACTATGACCCTTCATAACATCACCTTCATATCGGTATTCACATACCCACTAGCACTACGATACTTAACAGCTAAGTATGAGTAGATCACACCTGAGATATCTGTCTCACTCACACGAGTGACAGTCTCCTGAAATCTACATTCCTAATTAGGACTCTGATGTATATTCCCCCCTATATATGAGCTTATACTATTGTTGCCCGCGTGAAGTATTCATCCTAGGCTGTCGACTGGGTGTGTCCTGGTTCCCAAGGCATGCCAAGAGCGACAGAATTCCGGCGATGGAAGTTAGTAATTGACTGGCTGAAGAAATCTCAGGCAAGCCACGCTGGATATGTTGCGACAGGTCGTGGTTCTTTGATGACCTGAGAGAAACACTTTTCTCGTCGGTCAAGTAGTGTTTTCAAGTTTTGTTTCATGAATATATTTATATTAGTTTTTGTGATATCAATGGGGTTAGGTTACTGATTTGTTGCAGCGGTGGCACTTCTGTTGGTGTTGGGGGTCAAGTGTTGCAGTGTTGGCGTTGGGTGTTGGGTGTTGGAGTTGGTTGTCTCTCTCGTGTGTGATTTCGGTAACAGTGCCATCAGTGGGATGCGTCGAAGCAAGAGGAACGGGATGGGAAAGAGAAATGGAAAAGGGTTAATTCAGAAAGAAAGAGGAATAAAATCGGGACAGAAGAGGGACAGAAGCACACGTGTGTATAGAGAGAAAGAGGAGGAGAAGCAGACACTAAAGAGAGGTAGGGAAAAAAAAGGAAAGGAAAAAAGGATAGAGAAAAAGTAGAGAAAGGAAAAATAGCGATTGAAACTAGAGAAAAAGCAAGTCATAGAGCAAACCCACGCGATATAAAGCGAAAAAAAAAGCGAAAAAGCAATTATGAAAAAGGAAAAAACGCAGAATTCATAGATGAAGATATAACTACTTTAATTTGTTCCGGGAGCGGGAATTCTGTGGCTTTATTTCTTTCTTTTTTTTTAAACGTCGTTTCGATACAGGTTCCCCGGCCACACACACACACACACACATTCAGCATTCAGGGTGATTTCAGACTAGCTCACACTCAACTAAATACTTCCAAAATTTCAGTTTTTCCCTTTTTTTTCCTCCACCCCAATGGGGAAGGCTTCCGCTACCCTCCTGTTAGTTACAGGAGAGCGTTTCTGCCCCCCCCCCCCGTTAAATCTATTTCATTCGGCGCGAGAGCAATATTGGTGTGAGTCCACGGAAGATATAGCACAGATAACATATCGTCGCAAATGTTAGGATAACACTCACTATTTTTTCCCCCTTGTAGCTATTGACTCCTCCTGGCTCTCGTCCATCTCAAAGGCAATGCGTCATTAAAGACATGAAGAAAGAAAATGTTTCAGACTGACAAAGGAGCGAATGATATGGTCTATGGATATCGCGGAGGAAGTTGGGAGGAATAGTGGTTGATGGAAGTAGACAATGATAACCACTGAAGGCTGATAATAATGTAGACTTTGGATAGATGATAAGAATCACTTGGGATAATGAGAAGCACTAAGGGGTAGTCAGTGATGAACGTATGAGATAGGCAGTAATGAACGTATTGGACACCTAGTGATGAACATTGTGAACGGACAGTAATGAACACTGGGGATAGATAGGGAATAACACCTGAGATAACAAATAACAATACTAAGGATAGATTACGGTAAGTATTAGCCACAGATACTAACGACCGTTAGAAATAGACAGTTAGGAAGAAAGCGATGGTTGGTGGTATAGGTTGAACGAGGGTCATGTGAACAGAGACAGACAGACAGAGACAGACAGACAAGTAGAGAGAAGGGGCAGCGCTTCCCTCGCCCTTGTGTACGTGAGTGTAGCACTTGGAGGGCGAGGGTGAGGAACGAGGTGGTCTCTCGAGGAGAAAGGGTTGAGAGGGATGCCTTAAAAGTCACTTTTGTAAACGAAGATGACCCCTACACTGTGGGAGTGAGGAGAAGCGAGGCATAAAGAGCACAGCTGGAGAACAAGAGTAAGATTAATGATCAGAGAAAATCATGGACAAAAATACAGTGAAAAACAGAAAGTAACGGGAGACAACGAAAATACAAAATCAGAATTTCGAAAAGGGTAGAAAAGATAAAAACGATTGAGTGAGTGTACAAGCAGCCTGAATACCATATCTCGTCTTCATTGTCGTAATGATAAACCATTATCATATTTCACATCATTAGCACCCCTATCTCAAGTCCTGTGAGGTGGCCAGTATACACATTCTCCTCATGTATATAGTACACCCGGCTCCAGCCGGTCATGAATAAAGACTGTATCGCCGTGAAATATAGACGGCTGGGATGGTCAATCCCGAGTTAGATATATATCATCTCGACGACCCAAAGTCCCGTGATGATTATAGATTCATGACTTCAAAGTACGCGAGACGGACGGGAATGACATCACCGAAATATAGATTCTCTGGAAAGACGCGTTGTAGTCTTCAACCGAGCGGTGCATAAGTCTTCATAAAGCGATTCGTATTATACTAAAGACTCGTTTATTTTGAACAGAATGGATATGGCTAAAAAGGAAAGAAAAGAAGAATTCGTTCGGGTAAAGAGGGCTTCTTTAGCTTGCCCGGAGCCACGTGGTCCTGGTGATAAATTGTAATAAAACATAGAGGACAGAAGACGCAATATATTCCAGGCTCAGACGAGGAGGCTCTCTCTCCACCCCCCTCCCCCCCCTCCTCCTTGCCTGGGGGCCATTATCAAGTTTTCTGCTATAATTTACTCCCGAATTTTTCGTCTGATATACCACCCGTCCTGGGCGAAAGTGAGTGAGAGATCGTACTTTAAATTGAAAGACAAAAGTAGAACAATGAAGCGTAAAAAGATTATTAGTCTGTAGGTGTTGTTCAAGATTATTGTCTCAAGACCCCCGCACTTCTGTCGCAGTGTTGTGTTCGTCCATGGCAAGGGGAGCCGTGGCTTAATTGCCTCCTCACCATTACTTTTCCATTCTCCTTCCCCTCTTGTTTCTTCTCTCCTTTTCCGTGCGTCTGTCTTGGGATCTCAAATTGATTCTTTTTCCCCCTTTCGCAATGTCGTTTTCTTTATGTCTATGTCATTCGCCCTCGCTCTGTCCGTTCTTTGTTTTCTCTTTCCCTTTCCCTCCAAAATGACTTTTCTCCATTATCCATCTTCTCTCGTCTTTTTTCCCGTTCACTGTTCCTCTCCTTCCCTTTCTTTTTTTTTCCCCCCCCTTCCCCCTCCGTCGTCCGTACCCTTCTTCGTCCTCACTGCCATCAACTCGGGTCAGCAGCGTTGCTTCGTATTAACAACTGGATCCCCATAAAACCTGAGAGCGGAGGTACAAACAGCGAGGAGCCTGGCGCAGTGACGGCCATAACAAGAGATTTAAATCCTTCCAGAGCGATGATGGCGACCGACTGACTGACTGACTGACTGGCGGCCGCAAACTCCTCTTCTTCTCCTCTTCCTCCTTTTCCTCCCCCTCCTCCTCCTCTTCCTCCTCTTCCTCGTCATCCTTCTCCTCTTCTTCTTCTATTCCTCCTCCTCCTTATTCTCCTCCATCATGTTAGCTGGAGGCTGTCACAATCACAGACGCCTCCCATCTGTACCAAACCGTAATGGTGTGAGAAGACCCTCCACCACCCTGAACTCTCTTCCATCGAGTATCATAATAGCGGTGCTGTTCCATGGCATTGAAGAACACCCCTCAGGTCCCTTCCTATCATCATCCATACCCTCTTCATCATCCATTCTTCATCCAAAGATAACCAGTTTAAAGAATCCTTTCAGTATGATTGGTATTTCAAGAGTATAAACCACGTTGAATATATAAAGCATCAATGAATACTGAATCTATATTCTCATAGAAGATTAGGATATTTCTTTGCGATGACCCAGACCAGCGCTCTAAGCTGGAGACATTATTCTAAAAGCCTTCAGGAAAATACAATTCCCAACGTGCCTGTCTCCTGACTCACTGATGACCCACTTCGGTTCATGGTAATTCCTCTGGTTATTGCCTGTCGTAAGTGTAGATCACGGCTGAATTACCCCTCGACCTGTGCCTCCCTGAGTCTCCTAAGTAATATCCAAGCAGCATGGCGAGCGGTGTAATCGACCTGTGTAACGACTCGAGGTATGTGTTTGTGTGTCCTCATCGTCCTCCTCCTCGTCGTCCTCCTCCTCCAGGGGTGACCAGCGAGTCGCCAGTGATCTCGAGGGGGGGGGAGAGAGAGAGGCGAGTTCACAACACTGCGGTAGTAGGGAGGGCTGGGGAGTATGGTGTAAGAGTTGGGTGGGTGGGTGGGTGGGTGGGGTAGGAGGTGGGGAGGGTAGGAAGGACATTAGGAAATGAGTGAGAGCAGGAAGGGAGAGTGAGTGAGTACAGGAAAGAGTGGGTAAGAGGAAAGTTAAGGCGTGTGTGTGTGTGTGTGTGTGTGTGTGTGTGTGTGTGTGTGTGTGTGTGGGAATGAGCAGAGGATGGGAAATGAAGGAAGAGAGAAGCCTTGGGCCAAATGAGTGAAAAGAAGAAGGTGAACGCCGAAGAAGTGTGTAGGAAAATCTAAGAACTAGAGAAGAGTCAAAGGGGAATCTCGGGAAACGAAGAGTAGAGGCGGTAAAGAAAACAAGAGTGCAAAGAAAATAAAGTTAAGGGCAAAATAAGGGTGAAGAGAGAGGCTTAAAGAAAAGGAGAGTGAAGGAAAAACTAAAGACGGAAGAAGACTCAAGATGATGAATACCCCCGAAGCTCCATCACTGACACCAACACCATCGTCTCCATCTGGTCACGAAAATTATGTTTTAATTCTTTCTGCGCCATATTCCCTCCTCCGTTCCCCGTTTTCCTAACAGCCTCAACTTTCATTCCTTCCTCCTCCTTCTTTCTCCTCCTCTCCCTCCTCTTCTGAGTCCCACTCTCTTCGTGTATTCCCAAGGCGATACATCTCGCCTCCTTTCTAACTCATTCTTTATTCTCCTTTCCCATCTGTCCTTATTTCTTCATCTTCTCTCTTTTGCTTCTCCTGTCGATATTCTCTTTAATCCTATTGGCCTCCTCCTCCTCCTCCTCCTCCTCCTCCTCCTTTATCTATTCCAATTCTCCCTCAAAATCATCCTCTCATGTTTCTCCTTACGTCCTAATCCTCCCCTCTTCTCCCCATCTCTCCCCACAGATCCTCCCCCACAACCTGCAGACACTGGAGTAACTCATCACCCCAGAATACTGCGTCACTCACCCACCTCATCACTAAGACAAAGCTATTTTTTCTTTATCTTTTTTTGCTTTCGTCTGACGCACCCTCTACAAAAACCCCACAGGTGGGGTGATCTTTCAAGAATTCACGCTAAAGCTTTTCGTCTAAGAGAGGAGAGAAAAGTGGAAAATGGGCGAACTCACCAACGAGTCGCACAATCTATGAGTGTGCCGAAATTCAACTGTTTACACTTGACGGTGAGGGGGGAATATAAACTCCCTGATAACCGTAGTCGAACTGGGGAGACAGATAGAGCGAAAAATTAATGGCACTGAAATGAGAATGGAAACTTAGTTTAAAAAGTCAGTTTCTAGCAATTTAAAGTCGCCAGTGCGTAGTGAAAAATACCAGTCATGCATCATATCTGACTTTTAAATTATCATTTATTGAAGTACTGTGAAAAAACTTTTTGTAAGATTCGGGATCGACTAATACTCTCGATATATGGGGAAAAATCAATGAAGAAACAGACTAACAGCTTACGTAAGGGATACTCTTTCCCTCCAAAAATAAAAGAAAATGAAATTCACAACAGAACTGAAAATCTAGCAAAAACCGCTGCTTTCACAGAGTCATAACAAGTTCATTGTTATTTTACAACTTGCGCGTCTCTGTAAAACGAAGACCACATCGGAAAACTTCCTCTATCTAGGGACAGAAAAAACCGAATGACCATAGAAATCTAGACTACCCGGATTCTATCGCATACTCGCGATAGCATCTTCAATCTCGCTATTTAATTCCGGTTCCAGTGATTCAGTCGATCGTAAAAAAAAAAAAGTGTAAAGCGGTGAAAACGTGATGGTAGTATAAAAAAGCGTCCGTGATACTACCAGTTTCCAATGGGAATTCTCTCTTATAAAATGAACATCCTTTTCGTATAATCATCAGAGGTGTATGAATATATATATATATATATATATATATATATATATATATATATATATATATATATATATATATATATATA
>JAYMFT010110161.1:0-13535 GCA_038088735.1 Panulirus argus | reverse complement strand
ATATATATATATATATATATATATATATATATATATATATATATATATATATATGTGTGTGTGTGTGTGTGTGTAAGCTCCCTAGAATACGACCATCCACGCTCTTCTCGAGCTACGTCTAATTGAAATATGGTGCCGATTTTCAAGAAATAAATCGAACTTTTTATTAGTACGGGAAGAATAGGGCGTCATTTACGACCTTTACACACGTGGTATCATTTGAATACATAATTTTCCCGACGTTTTCAGTTGAATCACATTAACCCTTGGAGCCGACCGGCCAGGCTATGTCGGGCCTTCTGGCCTCCTTGATCAGGGCAGATGAGGACATTTCTCCTTGGAGAGAGAGAGAGAGAGAGTGACACATTATTCTCTCTCTAATTTCTTTACGAATTTCTTAATTCTCGTTTCTACCACCCCTTTCTAGCTTCAGTGCCACCCTGCTGGTTGGTATCAGTGACTTTCATTGTGAATGTCAGTTTGTATAGAGGAAGATGTATATAGAAAAGCGGTGGCCCAGAACTTCGAAGATGGAGGAGGAGGAGGAGGTGGAGATATACGGAAATTCCAAGAATTTATCCAGCCAGACAAGGAAAGAGGGGGTTTGTGGGGGGAGGGAGGGAAGCTAAGGAGGTTAGTGGGTTCAGATATGCAAATCAAGCAGAAAGTTTTTCAGACTGTGGTCCGGAGTGAGATGAGCGCAAAGCTCCGGAGAATTAGTGAGGAAAGGCGAAGTTGTAAAGAGCTTGAAGGAAATGAGGGTGAAAAAAAAAAATATATGGATAATGAAAGACGCAGGAAAAATGTTTCGTAAAAGGAATGAATTCAACAGATAAGAAAAATATGATGGATCATTAGAAGATACTCATAAAACTCTTAGTATTATTGATAATAAGCTTTAGATGTTATTACGAATAAGCTCTAAAAGTTTTCTCGCTAATAAGCTCTAAACATTACTTCTAATAAGCTCTAGAAATCACTGCCTATCAAACAGTGCCTAGGTGTCGACAATAACCATACGATAATTCGTTTACAATTTTAGTGTGGTGATCAATAAATCTGATTACTGCCCTCGAACTACATCTAAAGGAATCTCCCTCGAGTGGAGCAGCAATATGCAAGAAAAGAACAGTGGAAATACGAGGTAAATAGTATGTTTGAGTCTTGAAAGTATATATAGAAAATGCAGGAGGAATTCAGTTTCCAAGGAGGTTTATGGCTCTGGTCAAAGCTTTACACAGAGCTGCCGCGAATGCACAGAAGGAAGAAGGAAGCACAGAAAACCGAGGGAGGAAATGCAGTTTCTACGAAGGCAGCGAAGAATTAGAAAGTGACAGTTTCTCAAAATACTGGAGTAAGAAAGATGTTGGGAGGAAGACAGGTGACTCGACATATGACTCGTGATGTGTTAGTTTTCTTGCCTCAAGAAGGGATTTTATCTTCACAGGTTTTTCAGGAATATTATTTGAATATATTAGAGTTAATAATTTATTCATTTATTTATCTGTTTGTTATTCAGGTATTCAGGGCTTCATTGATTATGTCTGTTTTATCTATCCATTCTTTTATCTGGTAATCGTCCTCAGTACGTAATTGTTCATTGCATCTAACACAAGAGATTTTATTTCTCTCGTGGCTTCCTTAGTGGTAGCGAAAATATCATCGTTCTCATTAGCATACTCCTAATTGGAAATTAATTATTCTATTACCAGTGCCAACAAAAGTCATTATTACTTTTTGGTGTGTCAATTTGATATCATTTAGCGAGAATTAACATTCGATTGCAGTCTTTCTTACAGGTTTATTTTTGTCCTTCTATTGTACATTTAGACACAGGCTCACCAACAGGGATTATTTGCGAAGCCGTACATTGCTAATAGATTATTCAGAGTATATGAAATTTAAGAAATACATCATTTCACAGTGAACAGCACATAATAGATTTACCAAAACTGGCGTAGTCTAAAATGAAAATAGAAAGATAGTGATCGGGAGATGAAGATTAAAGATAGGTAGATCAACATACAGGAAAGTTAAAAAATCAGATTAGAAAAAAAAGGAGAAGAATTTTACCGAACGTCGTCAATAGGAGCCTCATCTCCATAATGGATAGCGCCCTTGCCTGGGCGTGGGAGTGACTCACGACTTTCTATAGCTCCAATCCGGCCATATCCAAATCACTGACCGACGTCAGCGGTGCCCAGCGCTCGTGTAGCCATCTCATGGAGGATGTAAAGATGCGATGCTCGTCAGCCGGCCAGTGCGACCCCTACAAGTCCAGAGAAAAGTTCCACTCAGTAAGGGAACTCTGTGCCTTCGAACAAAGAGCAATGGAAATTGGATGTGTGCTTAGAGACATCAGAAGACATCAAGAAATGGTAAAAACAGTAAAAAATTACGTTGAATTATATATATATAATTACTTATAAAATGTGTTTTATGAGACAGTTCAAATGAACTAGGAGATTCTGCTTAGTTTCTCGCTACTAAGAGCACAACTTTCGACATGAATTCCTGCTGGGTGTCTCTAATCAATGTGTTCTTCTTTACTGTGTCTGGACGATGTTCAACAGCCGATCGCCCGCCTGGAACCATCACGTCGACAGGGCAGGAAATTTGAAGGTGAAAAAGAGGAATGAAAAACAAGATAGGGCGGGAAGATGACTTCTTTATGAAGGAAGAGAGCAACACGCTTCACCCAGGAACGCGAGGAACATTGTGCCGTGGATATAGACATCATAAGGCTGAAGGTGGGGCTGGATAATCCTGGGTGTTAAAGGCAAAACACGCTGGGTTTATGAGCCGTGGAGGGGCCAGTTGTCTTGCCCCACCTGGTGCTGTCCGGACCTCACGAACCGGTAGTGCTGGAGGAGGGACACGAGTCAGATAGAATCAAAGACCTTCAGGGAAACTACTCCCTCGACGCTTCACCTGGCAGAGAAAGGGATATCTAGTGCTTAACAGACGACAGCACTTAGCTACCCCATCAGCGCTGTGGGGCACTGGAGGCAACAGGAACAGAAAGCAGTGGATGGCAGCAGCAGGGCACGACAACCCCCCCCCCTCCCGACCCACCCCACAGCCAGGGGACAGGTGACGTAGAGGAACATAACAAGACCCGCAACACCTGAGGCGACCTCAACGATGTGCGAAGCGGGAGAGCCGGCGAAGCGCCACAGAGCAGCACTCAAGAACGCCCTCAACGACCCATATTCCCGACATCACAGGAGGTAGCAGTACAGCTTGGGGAGTGAGCGCGGCCATCGCGCTAGGGGGCCGGCTCTTGGATGGGCCATAACCCGGGCCCGACACCCTACCATAAACACTTGTTTATATATTCGTGGTTGTAATGGCATGAGGGCAAACCATCAATGCCGCCAGCAGTAATATATAGTTAACAGGGAGGATGTAAAGAATATATACATATATATTTAAGAAAACTGACACACGCACACAGTGTCCCCATGACTCACCAAAAGGATCAAGATTTCCCCAAGACCCCAGATCCTCCGTGATTACTGGCTCACCACCTCTCGTGTTTTCGAGTTTATTCTTCGCTACACAGAAAATTCATACCACTAAAGAAAAGTATTTGCATCTTGCTTGACTAAATCTGAAGCTTAAGACCAACCCTTAGGGAAAGGATGAAGAGCTGGATTGACTGTGGACCGGCTGCCGCCAGGATTCGAACCGATGCACTCGGTCACGGTCAGCGATACTAATCGCTACACCACGGAGGTACACACCTCTTTCTTATGCGGTCATTCCTTACAGCACACCTTATTTTTGTTCACATCCACTCTCCACCTTTTCCTTCCACACACTCTCCCATATTGCTCCACCAATTTCTGGAGTCTGCCAGTGGTGTCAGCCACCAGAGCCGTGTCATCTGCAAACAGCAACTGTTGCACCTCCCGCCTCCTCCACCCCAGGCATACCGCAGACCTTTCCCCTCTCGCTCTAGGGCCGTTAGCATCATCACCTCTTTCACCACCCCTTTCGTGAACAGATTAAACAACCACTGTGAAATCACACACACCCGTGACGCAGACTCATCTTCACTACACTTTCTCCCTTCCAACTCGAACGCGCATGCCATACTCTCCGTGTAAAAAATTCCTCAGTGTATTTAACAACTTTCCCTATAACCAGTATATTTCTAGCACCTTTCGCAAGGTCTCTCTGTTGTTCTGAAGCAGTGTATTCGTAGCGGACTTTCTCTTGAAATAGGAACCTGAGATTAATTCCAAGAAATTCTCTTCATCTCTATTTTCTTCTCTTTTTCCTGGCCAACTTTCTCCTCTCCTTCTCTTTCTCTCTTTCTTCATGAACATCTATTTCTACTCCTACCCACTCCTTCTGCCCTCCGTCTGTAGCATGGTAACCGGACCCCAACCTCCGTGACACATGAGGAGGAACCGGACAGAATAAAGAAATAATCAAAGGTTCCGGAGGCGCAGTAGGAGGGACTGGGAATCCGCCAGCCCCCAGGAAATAGATGGTGGCAGGACCTGAGCAGGAAACGACTTCGCACAGAATCTGAAAAGGGCACACTCTCCAGGAGGGAAGATACGAAGTCACCACAAGGATTTGGGTGCTCTTCTGTGCAGGAGGACATCAGAGCACAAGTAGTGTTTATGGTTCAGCTCAACACTGGTGATATAGGCTGTGTTACCGTAGTGAATGAGTTTGTCGCAAACGCCATAAACAGTGTGGAATCACTAGGTAATGAGTGGGGCAATGCTTCGCGAGACATCGATGCCTGCCTGATGATGCTCAGTCCACAAGATTATCAAAATGAACTTCACATTCCATTCCACATGTTCAAGAGCCAGACAAACAACTAGGAAGGCCAGGCGAAACTCGTCGCTGAAGAATGGCGTGGCATAACTCCCTCCTTTGTTTATGATTATAATGATACAACACAGCAATTCGCTTACTAGTCTTCAAACACGTCTGCCGTGCTGTCAACTTCCGCGTTGTCTGGCTGCGGCAAGCTACAACGGGGTTAGGGAATCAGACGTGTCGGTCATTTCGATTCTCAGTAGTGAAGATGAGCCTCCCAGTTCATAACATCAAAATGCCGAACGATGCGGTTGTAGCGTACAGTCTGAGAACCACACACTCAATCAGGTTCTAGTAATATACTGCACTGTTTCAATTGTCCTCAGATCATGAGGTATAAAAAAAGATCTTGCGATCGGAAAATTTTCCGGAAAGAAGCAATGCAAGAGGCATTCAGGGAAAGGTGGCTGTTTGGAATCAAACTTCCAGGAAACTGGAGAGAATTTTCCGGGAGTCTGGAATCAATAAGAACTCTTTTACATTCTTCTCCAACGAGATGGCAACTATCACCGGCCGTGATTGGAAGGGAAATCGTTACGCCGTCTGGTAACTAGAGATTGTCAGACGTACCAGCCAAACACGAGGTGCCGCCATATAGCTGACACAAGACGCCTTAAAGTAAACCACCCAGCTTGATATTCATTGTGGAAACATGTCCTTGAGACCTTTATCGTTAAGTGTTACGACCCGACCGACCATCTCGCCGCTATAATCCATCTCTCGATATTTTGACGGACCTGGATACAGGCAAGGGCATATCACTGGTATTGTCTTTGGCAAAGACTGTTTTCCTGACTCACTTTGCGTTCCATAATTCCACTCGTCGTGATACTACACAGCAGGCACACGAAACAGAGTGATAATGAAACAAGACTGCGTGCAAATATCACAGAATTCTTATACGCGTTATTTTATCCGTTCCTGAAATTTCAGCTTTCTGCAAAATGCTTCGCATAACGAAGGGAGAAAAGACGGAGATCAAGAAAGCAGTCAATGCCAGACAGGTTAGTCAGACGTAAAATAAAGAGTTTAGGAGTATGTAAAGTCAAAGAAGAAAACAGAAAAACGAGGAAGCCAAATGATACTCGTGATATGAAATAAGAGAGAGAGAGAAAAAAAAAAGAGAGGGAATTAGACCCGACTCAATCTAAGCAGACAGGGCTGGAGCTGGGTCGGAGGCAGGCAGCCGCTCGTAGCCCTCTCCATTAGGGTCACTTTGAGCCGCGGAACCTACTGTAAATCTCGCAGCCAGCATGTGAGGTGTGGCCAACAGGGCGTGAATGGGCTGCAGTGCCTGATGCCCCTGCAAAAGAAGACCTTGGTGAAACCCTGCCGAAATTTACAGCCGTCCCTGGAAACAGACGCGACGAAAGTGACGATCATTTTCTCGTAAAAGAAATTTCATTTGAAGGAGTCGAGAGTGTGCAATCTTAACTTTCGGGGGGTCTCGAGACGCCCTAATCTTAGCAACGTTCACTTGAAACTCTAACCTGAGAAACGAGCGTGTGAGAGATGCTCCCAAATTCATCATCTTGACTACTATGTTCCCAAATTCATCATGTGACTACTATGCTGCCAAATTCATCATCTCGACTGCTATGCTCCCATATTCATCATCTTGACTACTATGCTCCCAAATCCATCATCTTGACTACTATGCTCCGAAATTCATCATCTTGACTACTGTGCTCCCAAATCCATCATCTTGACTACTTTGTTCCCAAATTCATCATCTTGATTACTATGCTCCCAAATTCATCTTGACTACTATGCTCCCAAATTCATCATCTTGACTACTATGCTGCCAAATTAATCATCTTGACTACTATGCTCCCAAATTTATCATCTTGACTACTATATCTACGGATTTTTCAAGAAAAACGTAAAAGTTATTGTATGAAGGGACCACCTTGTTCATGCTATAAATGAAACGTGATATCCTTATCATGCAATGTGTATATTTCATGCCATTGATACGGTCGTATCACGTACGACCGTTCTGTATAGTTGATAAGCATTAGAACCCAGTTACAAAGCCGAGTAATAGAACATGGAATGAGGATGGCTAGCGGGCAGCCTGCAGTGCCCCACTGACCACTGTTCTTCCCTTTTGCTGACTCCCCTCTTTCCCCTTTTCCTCTCTTCCTTCGCTTTTCCCCCTCTTTCTCCCTCGGCCCTCCTGCGTGCTCACTCCCTCATCGATCACCGCTCCCTGGCAGGCCGGGATCTGACGTAAAGGGTGTAAATATAAGGTCAGCATCCCTCACTTGAGGTTGGTGCCACGAACCTAGCTAATTACTTAGTTTGTATACACAAGTCACAGAGCTCCATTTATGATGTGGTAAGCAGCGTTTTCTGTATGACCTAACACACACATAAACACATGTTCATACGATATATATATATATATATTACTCTCTTGATAACTGTATCTTATCGTATAGATTAAGCCTGTCATTCACCTTATTTTTTTCTTTTGCTCTGCTTTACTTTCTCGACATTCTGTCATATATCTCGTTCATGCTTTGTCCATGTCTCTCTCTCTCTCTCTCTCTCTGTAGGTAGTAGACAACCACAGGCCAGGTGGATGTATTACGATTATAACCCGCCCGGGTAACGGGATGATTAGTATCGGCTACACAATGAGCCAGTATTGCAGTGGCCGTCAAGTTTCACTCCCTTTGCCCAGGCATCTGCCTTTTCTTTCCACTTCGACCTGACAAGGGACTGCTGGCTTTCGGTCCACAAATACGAATTCTGTCTCACACAAACACACAACGCATGCTTATCTTCACCACAGTATTACCTTTACTATAATTCAGTGCTCACAACTACACTATTGTCACCACCACAGCACCTAACCTACCCACGACAACACCGTCATCCCAACACACCACTTGACTGTAAGTCTGGAATTTTTCCTTCCTCGTAGGATTTCTACCTTTGACGTAGCATTGTACTTAGTGCATTGTGATTTTTTTCCTATGTTTGCTACTTTTTCCGTGTCAGATATGTTGATGACCTTCTATGTTCCTTTCTTCACGTACATTCACAAAATAGACCTGAATATGCCCAAAGATTTGAATGCCAAGATGCAGCCGAAAAGGTCTCTGAAAGTCTTGTTCAAGAACGTCCCAGACGGAGTCAAGAAGAAGTCGCTGAGGCAGTACTTCGAACTCTACGGAGAAATCAAAGAACTTATCGTGAAGCCCTCTGGTGACCGAGGGTTTGTAGAATTCGTAGAGGGAGCAAGAGTACAGGAACTGCTCGATGCGGGCATGGAGGTCAAGGGGTAGGAAGTGACCCTTGTAAGGCGTAAATTTGTTCCAGAGATCTTGCTCTCACCGATGTGGCCCGACGTCACAAAGGAAGAACTTCAGGAGTCTTTGGAACAACAGTACGGCCAAGTGAAGCATCTCTCCTGGTTTACGGAAGGCAGTCGTCCCTCCAACTACTGTCTGGTCTCTTTCAGGAAATACTCTTCTATGGAGAAAGCCATAAAATATGGTGAAGTACGCGTTCACGGACGAAGGATTCGCGTTAATTTGTATGATAAGGACCTTCCAGAAGACACCGAAGTGAAGGAGAGCAGAAAAGAGTCACGAGGCGAAGATACGCCGAAAAGTGACGAAAAGCCGGTGGTCAAAACCTTAACGGACGAAAAGGCGAGGGATGAAAGTCTTTTCCAAACACCTCTTAGGCTCAGCTTTCTCTACCCATCGAAGAATCTGGATAGGATACAAGTCAAGAATCATTTTCTTAAGTTTGGTTCGATAAAGAAACTGTATCTAAAACCAGATGGAAGCGATGGGAACGTAGAGTTCCACGCGGGGGCAGATCTTGAAGGGGCGCTCAACAGCCAACTGACCATCGGAGAGGAAGACCTCATAATCGTCGACGACAACGTGCCCAGGGTCTTTCTGGGAGGAGTGCCGGTAGCCGCTTCAAGGGAGGAGGTACTCGAAGTCTTACGTCCATTTGGTACCGTAGTGTTGTACCAACGCCCCTCATGTAACAACCGCCCCGCGGGGTTTTGTTTTGTGAAGTTTGCCAAAACGAGTGAGGTGGAGGCGCTCCTGGCCGCTGGTTTTGTCGAGATATACGGCCGTGAGGTGACGGTGAAAAGATATATCAACGAGGGGACTAACTCTGAAGGGAACATGGACGCTTCCTCTGTGCCCAAGGTCACCACCCCTCACACGAGCCGCCACATCCTTCGGCTGCACAGCATCCCAGGCAAAATAGAGCTTTTGAACGAGGGACACATTCGTAACGCGTGCAAGAAGTACGGAAAGATCGTTCGTGTTAAATGGGAAGTCAAGGGCGGACAGCGAATCAATGAGTGTTTGGTATACTACGAAGAGGCCAGTTCTGTGGAGGCAGCGTTGCTGGTAGGCTTTGTAGTGGTGAACGATTGGGTCACTTCCATTACATAGGTTACCTATAAGGAGACAGACTCTTGGGATCAGCACTACTGGAGAAACCTCCACGAGGAGGAAGAGGAGAATGATCGCGATGACGAAGCAGAAGACGATGTGGTCGAAGACGAGTCTCGTCGGAAAAGAAAGGTGGCTGAAATAACCAAAAACTTTTTAGACCAGGGGGAATCGTCGCCAGAGGTGAAAGACGAAGAATCACAGGAAGGGAACCCTAGGAAGAGACGTCGTGTAATGAGCGAAGATGAGATAGACACGGACGCTAAAGTGCTGAAACTCGGTCAAGAACACAGCGGGTCCCGTCGGAAGAGAAAGGTGGCTGAAATAACCAAAAGCTTCTCAGACCAGGGAGAATCGTCGCCAGAGGTGAAAGACGAGGAATCACAGGAAGGGAACCCTAGGAAGAGACGTCGTGTAATGAGCGAAGATCAGATAGACACGGGCGCTAAGGTGCTGAAACTCTGTCAAGAATACATCAATTCACCCGCAGTTGTGCGAGCCTTAGACATCATGAAGGAGAAAGATTTTCTCCCACCCACTTTTGAGGAGAAATTGCCTCCAATTCTTGAAGACCCCGAGGAGGATGTCCATGAAGAATACCCCACGATCTTATTGAAGAACATACCGGACGGCATCCCGTACGAAGATATGAAAGAACATTTTTCCCAGTATGGGGAAGTGCTAAAACTTTTCTGTCAAAACAACAACGGCTTCGTCATCTTCGAACTCAAACGGAGCGTGTCACACGCACTGTCAGAAAAACACTTCTTGAATGGAAAGGAGATCCAAGTGTTTCCAGATACCTCATCACATGATGGCAAGAGCCGGTCTCCGAAAAGCGAACAAAAACCTAAAGAGTATGACGATAATAAGGTCTTTATCAAGCAGCTTCCAGATCTCATTACGTACCAGGATATCAAATCCTACTTCCTGAAGTTCGGCAACGTAATCAAAGTTTATCATAAAGGCAATAACGGCTTCGTTATCTTCAAGGACAGGAAGACAGTGGAAGATGTGCTGTCCAAGACACACGAATTGCTAGGAAAACCTATCCGTGTGGTTCTGCCCAGAACCGACAGAAAACAGATTGGCGAATCTAAAGCTACTGCTGCTGCTGGCTCTGACCATAACAAGGTATTCATCCAACAGCTTCCTGTAGACGTTAGCTACGTAGAGATCAGGTCATACTTCCTGAAGTTCGGAAAGTTGTTGTAGGTTTACCAAAAGGGAAATCGTGGATTCGTCATATTCAAGGAGGGCGAGAGCGTGCGTCAAGTTCTGTCGGTGCAACACGAATTGAAGGGTAAGAGAATTCGTGTTGTCTTGCCCCCCGACCTCGCCCAACCTCCCCGTAGGATGAACCAACCACCTTGGATGACTAAGATGACGTGAGGAGCAAGGGGTGGATTATTGCCCGCAGGAGGGGGTTCAAGGCAGCCCAGAGTTTAGAGGCACGTGCTTGTGACGCTTGCCTGGATATTTGAGCTTTACGCCCATATCAGCTGCCAGGGTCAGTGTCACATTATATAACCACCACCGTGAATACTT
This sequence comes from Panulirus argus, assembly GCA_038088735.1. Classification (NCBI taxonomy): domain Eukaryota; kingdom Metazoa; phylum Arthropoda; class Malacostraca; order Decapoda; family Palinuridae; genus Panulirus; species Panulirus argus. Next base: position 2,706 of record JAYMFT010110161.1, on the reverse strand, counting down.
TTAGATTTTCAAATTCTTTCTTCTGAAAAAAAATAATAAAAATCTCAGAGGATGGTTTAAAGAATTTAAAATTCAATAATTTGGTTTCAGATTATATTTCAGTGTTTAAACTTAACAGTCGCTATAGGTTTACAAAGACATGTGATCTTCATATTATTCATATATATAACATTTCTTTTGAATATGGATGCCTGTCACATGGCACGTCCGTCCGTGGGTGGCCAGGCGATAGGAACTCACCCGAAGTGGCCAGAGAGCGTAACTTGAACCACTGCACGAATGCAGATCCACCGATACATTAATACTCATTAAACAAGCTATAAACTCACACATTACTCATAATAAACCGCCGAAATATCCCACATTTAGGAAGATTAATCGCTATGTGGAATCTCCGGCCAACAGACAACACGGCTTTTGCAGGCATGACAAAATTGATGCAGATGTAATGCAAAAATTGAGAAGGTATCGAGACTAAATACGTGTTACAGAGGACGTAAAGCAAAAATATGTGTGATTAATCTGTAAATGATCAGAAAAATGAAAAACAGACTAGTCTTAATACAAAGGACGAATCCCCGAAGCCTCTCCATCAGGTCTCATGATTTTAAAGGGCTTCACTCCGCCGTACGTGCTATTTTGGGCATCGATCCGTTCACTTCCATCATCAAGTGCTGGAATATATGATAAGATGAAATCACAATGATGTCACCATCAACAGCCAGGAGTCATCAGTTGTATTTCAAGTTGTAGTCCACGTGACGTGAGTTGACGAAGGTGGCAGTTCACCTTCAGTAGCTCACTTTCCTCTCACACACACACACACACACACACTAACAGGCAAGCACAATATTATACACACACCTCCGCTCATCGCTCCCACAAAAACTAAATAAAACTCGACATTGTAATATTGCCACCAGCCTGACAATTTGATTGCGATCCTAACCCATTATACACGTCCAGGATGACACTCTCCAAGCGTCCGTCAAGCCAGAGGCCACACAAGTACAGCGCCACAACGCACCAGAGTGTTGCTGGTGCAGCTAGTTGGTTGGTTGGTTGGTCGTCACCACCGCTCCTGGATAAGACTAGGGTCCTCACCGCCACCACCACCACTACCAACACCCAGACACCACAACTTATCCTCACCAGCACAGCACCAGACCAAGCACACCTTAATGCTCCTGGCTGGTCTCTAATACCTCAAGTATTTCATTACGGGGCTGTCTGTATCCGAGACACAAGACCACAGAGAGGGAGGAGCTTCTGTGTCTCATCTATCGCCACTCCTGGACCTGATCTACAACATTACCCGAAAATAAAAGATTGATTTAGATTCAAGATCCGTGCAAAACGACGTTATCCATCACAATTTCCATGTGATAAGACTAAAGAAAATAGCCAATAAAAGTCGTAGCTGAAAGAGAATTATTTGGATCGAGCTAAGAGCGGTAAAAACTGAGGAAAGTGGAAAGATAGGTGAGCTGTAGCTTACAAAAGACTAGCGTGGGGGAAAATGGACAATTGGAAAAGAAGGAATTTGGTTAAACGCTGCTACTGAGGCAGATGAGTTTTAGTTAAAGAGGAGAGGATGTGAAGGTTACAGGAGATGAAGGCAGTGAAGGAAGAGGAGGAGTGTAGATAATGGAAGCTTAGCGCAATGAAGAAACAAGGAAACCTGTAAAGCGTATGAAGAACAAGCGCAGTGAAGGAATAGGTTGGTGGATCAAGGGCCATCAAAATTATTCTAACGGCTGTCCAGTTATAGTGTTTTAAACACTGGACATCTCCTCCAGTAGGTCCGCTCTTCTCTTCTGTCTGACGTTCAAGGCCCAAGGCTCAAGTCCTTATAACACCGTCGGGACTTACTGAACCTTCAAACATAGCTGTCGTTTCCCCAGTAAACGCTGACTCTCCTTCCACAAGCCTCACAATGTACCCAGAACCTCAGCCACTTCTCCCATCCCATGACGCATTTTCGTCCTCATGGTTCCGCCTGCTCCACCGTCTACTTCCAGGTGCTTAAAACACCCCACTTCTCCTCCAGGTTCTCCCTACCCAGACTCACACCCCAACGATCTCACCTTACCACCTTACTGCACCACTTAATTACCTTATTCATGTTCATACTTAAATCTCAACTTTCTTCTCTCACACATTTTTCTAACTCTGATCCCAGCTTACAGATCTTCTCTCTGGAGTCTGCTGTCATCAGAGCCTCGTCGCCTGTAAGCAGCAACTGCTCCGCCTCCCATTATTCTTCCTCCAGCCCAAGCGTATACCACAACAGACCCACCGCCCCTCTTCCCCCCTCTCGCTCTAAGACCCTCTCATTTACCTCCCTCTCCACGCCGACCATAAACACATTAAGCAAACATAGCGACATCACACATCCTTGACGCAGGTCCACCATTACGGGGGGAAGTACTCATTCATCCTCCCTTCCCCACCCTTACACAAGCTCTGTTCTCCTTACTACGTTTAGTGAGTTTCCATTCGTTCTCTATAATCGTGGCACCACTCAGAAGGCTTCTAGTATACTCTCTCCATAAACACCACAAACGCTTTACTATTTGGTCAAATACACGAAAGCGCTCAGGATCTCGTGTTTCCTTTTCCATGTGTCTTTTTCAGCATTTATAGAATCACGTGTCTGTTGTGATTTTGTGCATATATATATATATATATATATATATATATATA
>JAYMFT010110140.1:0-13536 GCA_038088735.1 Panulirus argus | reverse complement strand
CTGTTTCCTGGCGCTACCTCGCTGACGCGGGAAACAGCGATCAAGTATAATAATAATAATAATAATAATATATATATCTGAGGCTAACAAAGCCTCATATACACCGCCACGATATCAACCAATGACAAAAACAACAAATAAAGACGACTCACAACCGAAATTCTCAACAAGTTTTCAACCAAGAAGCAAGCATCAACCATTCGCTCCACAACATGGGCCACATGAATAGTGTGAGTGTATGTGGTCTTAGAGTTATCTTCAACACCCGAAGAAGGTGTTAAAGATTTTCCGGTTGACGTTGACGGCCTTAATGACCCAGGCAGTTGATAGGCCCACAGCCCAACCAACCAACCTTGGTTATACAAGCTTGGCTATATCAGAAGGAAATAAGATAATTGCGCAGCTTCCTTTCGTCCTGATTACATCCACGAAATTGACGAGAGGAAGACTGCAGCCACGGTGATTCACAAAGGATGATAATTCCATTCCTCCAATCTTTCGTCTCTCATCTTCCCAGACTCCAGTCCCGTTGGGCATACCTGTAGTCCTCAGCACCAGGGATCCTGTCACCCAGCCAGCTCTTACCCAATAAGCCCTCTTCCTATTAAGTTAGAATCGTACGAAAAAGAAAATCTTTCATAAACACTACGATTTTCATTTGTAGGTAAGTGAAGACAGATATACTTCACACACACACACACACACACCAAACAGTGGACGTGGAACACAAAATCTGGGTGTGGAACTAGGTTGGCAGGTGAGGACGAAAGGGAACAATGGCCGGCAGTCGTCACAACATGAAAGAGGAGAAGAACAAGCGGAAGACGAAGTTGGTGTTGTTAAAATAAGACCCTCAGACCCTAGACGGTCGAATGGGCCCCACAGCAGCGGCCGGACCTCTGCTTGTAACAACCGTAGTGGTTTAGGAGGTTGGTGAAGAGAGGTTGAGTGGGAGGCGACACAGGTGGAGAGTGTAGGGGTCGAGAACTGGGTGATGTGTGGTAGAGAAAGGCAATACTTGGGAGGGGAGCTGTAGGGGGACGGATGAAAAAGGGGTGGTATGAGGAAAGAGGGAACAAAAAAGAGAGAGAAAATGGCGTAATTATTATCAGAAATTGTTATCTGTGGCGATGAAAATGGTCTTACTCTAACACATAGTATCCACTCTGGGTTGGGTAAACTCATTGCACGAATTGAGGCAACCTCTTGCAGTATTTCGATACGTTCCTCTGCGTCGAAACTTCCTTCTCTCACGGCCAACTCGCCTTATCCTTACTGGTATATCCACCTCCAACACGTTGCGTGTGTCGTGGCAGACCCTGGCGACTTTGTTTAAACGTTCTGCCGGGAGTAACTTGTCCGTTGTGGTGGCCAGCAGTGTGACTGGCCGTGAGTGGTGGTGGAGGAGGCAATATCTGAGACAATAACACTTCCTCCCAAAACTCAAGATCCTCGTTTGCGCAACGCTGTGAGAACCTGAGCTTGTCTGTGGGTCGTCTGTCGTCCAGTCTCTTCTCTGATGGCGGGTGTTCTAAGACTAACGTCAAGTTTGTTAAGACTTGTCTCCTGCTGTCGAACTGGGAGTTGAAGGTGATCCCGGACAACTCCTGCATAAGAGAGGGGACCCGCTGCCACCTCTGCCAGGATCCGTTGGTCTTGTGCATGTGTGGCTTTCCTGGTTGAACCAGACCTCAGACGATCGGGTAGATTCCCATCTTCATCCCATTTTCTACACCACTTGTAAAGACTGTAGCCTTCGGCACACCAGGCTCTCTTACTACGGCAGCAGCAGAGAGGCCGTCTTGCTTCATTCCTATAATTCTTCTCCTGAGGACGAATTTAGCGTGTAGTTGGTCCACCTGGGCTGATGGTTGGAACTCGATGCTCCTCAGTTACGTTCTGACACCAGAGCGTGGCAATGGTCCTCGGCAGTACCCTAGTTTGGGCTCCCACTACGATAATTGGAACACCGCCGCTTCGAACACTGTTTCGAACATTCATTCGAACGACAGGTGATCATGATTGGGTTAAAGTAGAGGGAAGAGGGTACACAGATGGCAATGCGGATGGATGCAGATAGGGATTATCACGTTTCAGTGTTGTTATATATTCATTTTATTTCAAATTGCGGTAATTAGTGTGAAATGGACGTCAATATTGTTTCAAGTGCCAAAAGGCCGCTCGTCAGCCACTGTAAGATAACTACTATGAAATCCGTGCTTTTAGAATCTCATATCATTATGATTCTTTTTTTTACGTTTGATATTCTTCAATTTTAAACGAAAAATGTATTTTTGTCACTCTTTCAAGAGTCAAGAAATTATTAAAAGATATCTTAACGCACGTGGTATGTCCTGCATCAACGTAGTTACCAGATCTGTTACCCTACCCTGTACTCGTCGCCTCTCTCCGAATTTGTTCGGCAGACTGTATATTAGCTCGCCCGCTTTTTCATTGTGATTTTCATTTACACAGCAGTCTCTTGTGTGCCACTTTATCAAATGCTTTTTGAAAAGTCGATTTAGTACATTGCACCAGAGGGTATTTTTCAATCCCTTGTTGTCATATACGATATTGAAAGATTTTAGTAAATTTGATGGACATTTTGCTAAGGCAGCCAGTATGGCTCTTTGATACCACGTAATGATATAGAAATGTCAAGTTTTTCTTCTACAGTTTTTTCCATAGCTTTCCAGAGAGGCGAAATGATAGTAATTAGCAGGTAATTCGAGGCACATTTCTCATCTCCTTTCTCATACAAAGGGGAGCCATTCGCTTGTCTTTTAGGTCTTTAAGTACCTCAACTACTACTGGTGTGTTACTGAATATTTTGTTTATGGAAAATATCAGCTCCTCCTCCACAAACCTTGGGGCTGGGTTATCAGGGCCAGTCCATTTCTCTCTGGATATAATTGGATTAAGTTCTTCATTACTTCCTACCTCTTAATTTTCCGTTTCCATAACCATCATCAGATCCTGGAAACATTATCATTTTGTGGTTGAGGTATGTTACGATTCTGCTGTATCTACAAAGCTGAAAGATTCATTTCGTATGAAGGCCAATTACTTTGTCGTCACCATCTTACCGTATCAGAAATATGAAGGAAATTTTCAAAGGAATACGAAGGAATTCAAACACCAAAAGACCACTGGGTTCCTTTCGAGGCTGTTTGAGATAGTGGAAGGTGTGAGAAACTCACAGATCAGTGTTATAAACGCTGGAAGGCATATATACAGATAATTCAAAGAGGATAATATGCAAACTGCCAGTGTGACTAAGGAAGTGCAAATGATGTTAGTAATATACGGTTTTAGCAGTCCTATTGTATCATATATATATATATATATATATATATATATATATATATATATATATATATATATATATCAAATCCACTTAACCACCAACTATCAAAATTACAAAAGCCACACAACAAGCTGACACTGTAAGCATCCTGTGCTGTTTTTGGTTGCCTCCATGGTTGCCTAGTTTGCTGGTGTACAAGGGAAAAAAAAAAGAATAATCCTTTTTTTGTCTCACGAATTCCACTGATGTGTCGGCAATCGGGGCGCTTAAATGGGGTGCTTGGGTCATGCTATGGTGTATTTTGTAAGGGTGGTTGGTTGTATGGGCTTTAGGCCTACTGACTGCCAGGTGAGGGTCATTATAATAGGCCCTCAAAAGGGTCAAGTTATAGCCAACGACCCTCAGAACCTTCGACACCTTCTTTAGGTATTTAAGGATAATTTGAAGATCACATTCGTTATTTGAGTGACCTATGAATATGGTAACGAGTGTGACCATTGGCTGCTGCACAGATGATATTATACCTGAGTTCCTCTATCTGATTTACCTATAAATAGAAGGGCGTTTAAGAAGGGTGATTTTACGAGTTACGTGCAGTGTATGAAGTGGTCAACTTTAACTTGACTTAACCGGATCGTAGGCAACATGAAGCTTATCTGATGTTTTATTTAATTGGAATGTAGATGACTGGGACTTGAACTGAAATCTAATCCGCTTAAACTAGAGTGTGTACGTAAGAAGAGTGTGTCTGAGGTTCGCCTGAATAAATTGGAAGGTTAATGGAGGGACTTTAATTAACGTTTATCTCTGTTACCTGAAGTGTAACTGGAAAGGATTCAACAGGGATTTGTCTGTTTCAGCTGAAGTAGGCAAGAGAAATATCGAAATAAGGCTTTACTGACTTTACTTGCAGTAAGTCTTATTTTTCTTATTTTCAAGCTACCTATCTCGATACGATTTACGTTCATATGTAGTTCATCAACGTACCTTTCATATTTTGCTTTGGGAATCTGCTCTATCGTTTTAATTTTACGTAGAGAGGATTCGTAAGAAATATGCCTCGATCTGATAAGGTTCATATGAATACACCTGATGCGGAATCAAGTTAAACTGTATTTGCATGTATACATGACACAGCTCGTGATATCAATGTAAAACATGTTTCCAAAGCTCAGGAAATTACTACTGTATCCATAAAAGTCTCACACAGACGGATATGTATCGAAACTCGTTTCGAAACTCGACTCGTCTACTCGAAGCACCTGCTGCTTCGGATCAGCTTCCCATGTGTGAGTTTTCTGGTGCGCCAGACCACTTGTGCTTGCAGGCCACAAGCCAGCGCATCCTTTAGTTTTGTTTGATCATACATGCAGTCTGGAGGAGCTCAGCAAGTGGAGTGGTCCCCCTCCTGAATGTATTCATCGCCAGGGAATAAGTCGAGAGCCGATCTGCCTTTTGGATTTGAATATCATTTTCTCTCTGCGTTCGAGCCGCGCGCCTTTCCTCTCCAGGTCTTGCCTTTCTGGAGTTTACGAAGACTCGCCTTCCAGCAAGGTGGTCTGTATTCCTCGCGCCGGTTGTATAACATTTTTGATACCTAAAGTTAGTACAGACCTAAATCAAGTATATGAATACAAATCAACTTCAATCTATAGTTATGGAAACTTGATTTAGTTAGATGTTAAGTAAAAAAGATGCATTACTTTTTCGGTCGACGCCTGTGTGTGTCTGTGACGTATTTACCAACGCAACTTTTAGGGAGCAGATATATTAAGTAGCAGCAAGGAAAGTACCAGCTGCTAGCACCTAATCATGGTAAGTAACACCGCCTGAGAGTTTAATCTACTGATGTAAACTTCTTTAAGAACTCTCCGTTGCTGGATGAAGTTGAGGCATCTTTACACCACCTTTAACTTCACTAGCTTGCAAGTACATTATCATTCCATCCAGTTGATAAGAAAATTAGTTACACTACTTTAGCTTATCATTTAAGGAATGTCATTTATATCACGCTTTTTCAGTAATTTTACGAAATACATTTAAGCTGTGGATTAAGGTTAAAAGACTGGCGTTCGTTGATGGATGTAGAGAATTCGAGAGATTGAAATCAATATTCTACCAGACATGCTCTTCTCCTGCAACTGTCCTGGTTATCTACGTGCAATGATTTTCTATTATATAACATCCGGGGCTCCTTTAACGGCGCTCCCTCAGCTTTAAGGCTGCGCTGCATCAAGTACCAGGGAAATGATGGTCTCCTTTGGAGTGAGAAACTACTCAGAGGGATTCTGTGCGGCCCTTTTGTCCTTTGGCGATGATGCAGCCAGCCTCGCCCGGGGTCACCTGACTCTCTCTCTCTCTCTCTCTCACCCGCGGCGCTACCACGCGTAGGCGGGAGAGAGAGAGAGAGAGAGAGAGAGAGAGAGAGAGAGAGAGAGAGAATGAATGACTAATGCGTGTTGATTACTGGATCAAATTTGAAGGAAAACGGGAAACAAATAGACACAAGATTATCTCTTGTGGGTCGACCAAGCACACTGGACCTCTGAAACTGCTCACTCACATCCTCAACCTACCCTCAATCGTCGACCTCCAAACACTTATAAGAACGCTTCCTTACTTTCAATTTTTCCCCTAAAAGACACTTAAGTTGATTCCTTAAGTAAGACTAGTGGTTCACTTCAGTGCCATACGTCCTGCAGGTCCGTAAATACTACACTAAAAGACTCAGACGTTTTCCCCTTTCGAATGACGTCACACCACACAACATCCTAGTGCGCTCATTCATGAGTCTATCTTCATAACGATTTATCTTTCATTCCGTCTTCATAGTTCCATCTGCATCATTCAAATCATCCGAGTCCTAGGCTATTACTATTCTTTTTCTAACCCATTCTCACCTCTGTTACGTACGTATATCAAAAGCGAGATATTGGTCTTTCTTATGGGAGAGGAAAAGGCTCTTGAGACTGATTCGGTACATATGTGGCATCAGTGGGACTACAGGTGTTATGTACAGAGAAATGCACAGTGCGTGTTGCCGTGGTTCCCTATCAGCGTCCATTACCAGACGTGTTCGAGTGTGATGAAGGAAGGAGCGTCCTTGGACAAGCGCTGCAGATGTGGGAGACTGGAACCGTTAAGGAAATATATGCATTTCACAGCGATATTGTAAAACGTTCATAATATAATTATCTTCCCACAATATGTTCCCTGTGGCTTCTGTGAGCCCCGTATAGGACAGCTTGATCAAGGGGTCAAAATAACTGCATTATTTCATTCATTTTAAATTGCCGTTAATATCAAAGTGTACTTAATACTATTTTTCCAACCATATTAGCATTCAAAGCCTTCCTCACCGCGCCATCAGTGTGAAACGCTTTCAGCAATGGAGACAACACGATTTCATGACAATATCTCGATCACGTATTCCCCCGACATTCCTGACATAGGCTCTGCCTCCTTCAGGAAGGTCTTCCAGCCTTTCGGAGTCTTCACTTGACAGCACATTCTCAAAACGTCCCAGAATCCTCTTCTCGGTTGAGTATGTTTCATATTTCACGACCTGATTCGAAAGAAATTCCTTGGATCTTCCTGTCCCAACATTCTTTCGCTCCACAAATCATTCTCATGTTGGAAATTTAATTCGCTAAGCCTTGTCCTTTCTCATATTCAAGCTCTTCCAGGCGATATCTCACTCAGCCATTTATAAATCATAGTCCACTTCACCGCCGAGGCAAACTGCACCACAGACTCAACTGAGGCAGTATTTTTTCTTAAATCTTTATATTCACTGATAAGACATTTTGTTACGTACATCTGTTCGCATTCACTGTCTCATTCATTTCTCTAGAAGAATCATTTCCTTCAAGCACGAAGGCGCCTGATGTCGTGCTAAATTGCACACATGAATTCTCAATATATACTTCTCTGCTTTCCTGATGAGAGGAACATATGCTGATACTCGGCGATTATTTCAAGCGAGAAGAAGGTTGTAGATGCGCATTAGCACATCCATCTTTCGTGAAAACGAAACATATCAGATTAATCATTTGTCTGAAGTGAATAATCTGTTGATCAGTACACCACAACGCGTTCTCACTGCCACATTAACAACAGTAGGATATTGGTGCTTATGGCGTTATATCCACTGTGGAGATTGTAATCGTAGGAATCGTAGCATACGTTAGTCATGAGTGCGAACACAGATACTCGACCTCTAAGTCTTAGCTTACGAGACAATGTAGCTTTTTAGAATTAGACTGAAACAAACGATGCAAGAGAAGGTTGCTGCCCTGTTTGATAATGGTAAGATATCTGACATTTCAGGACTGTATTCATATTTCGCATCGAAGGGTAGATTCTGCCTCATGAAGACTGTAAGCGTTTGTAATGGGCCAACCCTGAAATACGTAGTGTTATGAGAATCTAACACTATTGATATTTGGAAAAAAGAACCTTTTTTTTTCTATACTATGACGTCCGTAATTCTTTAGCGCTGTTGCTCACTGGATTAGCCTGACGTTCACGATGAACCAGCCCCTCATAGCGACAAAACGCTAGCCAAGCCTGTAGCTGTCGAGGGAGAGCTTGAAGTAGTAACTTGGGCAAGGGTATGTGTATGTGGGTATGTGGGGGAGGAGGGATGGCAATTGGTGTAATACGAAGTAAAGCTAGAGGAAAATAAGGAACCGACAAGAGCGGACTTATTAGTTAGAGAGTTAACTTATTAGTTACTGGGAAAGAGCCGTACACCAATCAGCAAGAGGAGGAAGTGGCCAGAGACGCCTTTCTTACAGGAGCAGAAAGACTTATTAGTCGAGAGAGAAGTTGGGTCATTGTTCAGTGCTTCCGGGATTACCTCTTGCCATTCCTCCGAGCTGCCCTGCCCGTTCAGTCGTCCAATTGTAGCAATTTTCTTGCTATTTTGTGATAATTCCATTTTTTCATTTAGCTGTTCATTGTGTGTTCTTTCGACTGGCCGTCCTGCTTCTGAAACATCAACCTGAATCATGCCTTATCATTAGCTATTCACACAGTGACGTTTCTTTCGATAGTTCTGTTTCTGAAGCATTGGCTTGAATCTTATGCTGTTTTCTCCTCAAAATTTGATAATAGAAATTAACACACTATATCATTTCTTATCTATGATTACCACTGTGTATGTCAGCGTTGTTACTGGACTCCACCCGCCTCGAGGATACACCGCGAGTGAAATGTCTCACCTTTGGCGAGGCTGTATCACAAAGAGTGCAGCAGTCTCGTCCAAGAACTTATCACTCCAAAGAATCATACAAGTCCCCGCTACTGGAAGTGGCGCAGCCTTGGTGCTACAGGAAATTTCGAGAGGTGTTCTTCCATGGAGACTGGTTCTGTCATAAAGAAAATAAATTTCTCTCTATGTCGGTAGAGGTAAAGCAGATCTCATTACACTGTCTGAATTACGATAATCAGCTGTGTAAAGTTGGTCTGATGCTAACATAAATATGAATCATATGCATTGACAGCCTCATATAATATCCAAACCTTCCTTCTCAATGTCCAAAAAAAATCTTGCCTCTTAGGTTTCAGCATTGTGCTGGAATATGCGACAGGCAGCACCTCTTCTTCCTGGAACTGCAGTAACGCGATGGCCAATCCCTGGAAGTCAAAAGTACAGAGGATTCAAAATCCTCGTCCGGAAGGACCGGTTTTGAAGCATGAATGCCAAACGCTGGAGTGCGAACTCCTGTTGTTCCGGCTGTTTTACTTAATGGGGACGCTGTTTCAGGGTAACGTCCATTAAGCGGGCGGCGATTGCTGCGCAGTGGGGATATAAACTTCTTGCAATAACCGCTGAAGCCAGAAGGAGGCCTCAACTCTCTCTTGATTCCTGGTTATTGGGCATTAGCGGCGTCTGTGGCCAGAGACGATTTTCACCGAGATGTCCCACTGACTCCCGTGTTGTCATGCCAACCTACTGGTATATTCAGATGTTATTTTCCAGGTTTGGGTGGACAATTGGATGTCGTCGTGGTTATGACAGGTGCCTGACAGACCTTCCAGCATTAGATGCATCAAGTAGTTGAAGGTATCAGGGGCGCTAGTCAATCCACGCGGTAATACAGTGAACTGGAAAACATTCAGATCAATGGCATAGTCGGTTTAGTATTACCTTCTCTTGGCCGTAGGTACTTGATGTCACTCCATTAAGCATATATAGTTTACTCGAGTATAAAGATTACCCATGCCTCACTCTCTAGTAACCTCTACTGACTGATTCCCTCCTCACCCTAAAGAAATACAACAATGACAAAGCATATACACGCTGATATAACCCGACAAGCAATAAACAACCGACCTCCCAACTCAGTCGCAAAGTCCAACCCAACGGACATGCATACACCCATCAGAAACCACACTCCCCAGACACACTCGGGTTATATTTTCCCGCTTCCGATCTGGACATCATCCATCACTTCAACACTACAAACACCGGTTCAACATATCCCACGAGCCCTTCATGCACCATGGTGCAACTGCTATAAAGAAGACGCTTATATCACTCAGTTGCCCTGCGCTCTCTGCACGTAGGCGCACACAACAACATCACAACACTTTATGACTTGTGGTCCCGTCCTGTGGACGTGGCTAGCTTCCTGAGTGCTGCAAGGATAGAAGGAACTCCTTGGACAGGAAGGCAAAGGTAAGCAGAACTATGGATATTCCTCACATCATCTGCCTTCCATTTGGACATTCAACAGTAATATCCAAGTTATATGCATACAGTCCCTTGGAGCTCATGCCAGTCAGCAGAAGACAGACGCATATTCAGGGTATTCAGAAGACCTCAGTGATATTTTGACAGTACTTTGATTGTACCATATTCCACTGGGTTCACGGCTTGCCGAAAAGTCATTACGTAATATCTAACACATACTGATGGACAAGGAAAGGTAATCACTCTTTATCAGGACTCGTTTGGAATTACATTTCCTTCAGAGTACAACCCATCCGTTGCTGCACCGGTCTTCTCATGTGGCGTCTGAATGTGCTCCTGGCTGGAATGGAAAGGCCACACCTGTCAATCCTGCATCAATAGCTTATCAAGGGATGATCTCTGCGAACCGTCCGAGCCAAAACTCCCGGCAGAACTTCAAAGTCTCCCATTTTTGTGCAATATATTTTCATTTTTTATTCTTGCGTCTGATGTTGATACAATTCCCGAGATCTGGATCAGTAACAGACGCGTTACTGATGCCATTATTCCTGCACCATCACCATCATTATCCCGTCACTATCCCGTCACAATCACTGTCAAATGCTCCTCTCATCACCTTAACCAGCAAGATGATCTCTCATTATCTTTATCACCATCCTAGTTGTCAGTGTTCACTATCGTCTGCCGTCACAAGCTCTATCTTCTAAGTTTCGTATTGCCTTCATCATCCACTGTGCTTCCGGACTCCTACCATCTTCATCATCTGTCACCATAATGGACACCTCTCATCACCTTATCCTCCTGTCACCTTATCCTCCTGCCCTACAGTCACACTCATCCGTCATTTTCACCTCTCAATATCACCATCCCACGTAAATGCTCAATGCCATCAGTCAACACTATCACCCTCATAGCCCATCACCAGCACTGTTCTCTGCGAATCTCATCACCATCAACAGTGTTCCTAATGTCACTATCATCCCCGTCACCATTATCGTCTGTGGCACCTCTGTTGCCCCAGCCACCATCCTGAACACTATTCTTCACCATCGCTTATCATTATCCCACTCACCTTTCATCACTATCACCACTGCTCCTTCCTATTCACACTTCACTATCATTATCTCTCTCCTTCACTATAATCTACAGCTGTTACCTTTATCACTCTTATCTACGCTATCATCGCCTTCCTCTTATCTCCCTCACCCTCACAGCTCTCACTGCCATCGACATCGCCAAAGACACCCACAAATTTTCACCTCGTCATGAAACTCATAACCAAATCTGATCTTTAACTCCCTAAAACATGTCTTCCTTCAATTTCACCAGACCAGCACCCCTTCAAGACTACCTCTCTGCATCTGTGCATATTCACCACACATCAGGGCCATCTAAAGGCTCGTACTTTAAATTTTGATACGAAATATTTTAGGTTACACGGACGTCGCAAGCAGTAATAGCATATGTGGTCTTTGAATCGTCCTAAACACATGCAGAAGGTGTTTAAAGACTTGTCAACTGGCGGATGTGTAGCTTGATGCTGATGGCCTTAATGACCCAACCACTCGGTAGGACTGAAACCTTAATGACCCAACCACTTGATAGGACTAAAAGCATAATGACACTCCTGTTGATAGGACTGAAGCCCAAACAACCAAGCCACTACCGAACTCCGCATCTGGCAAAACCATTGTCGATTGCTTATTGCTGCCACCTCAAGATTACTTTTTCGAGAAAGATATGGGCGTACTATTACGACAAATTTATTATGAGATAGCACGTATCCGAAGTTAGGAAGGTGTCCAGGTACACATCCGATGATAGGAAAGTGTCCAGGTTAAGACACGGAAATAAGGTAACTAAATCTTATATCTTATACAAAAATAAAAGCTTTAGACATAATGGGATATCCGACAACAACGTTGTTATAATGAAACAAAATCTCTTGTATGAGAGGAGATGCCTCTTATTGATTATCTCTTAACACCTCCAGCCCTAAGGTCTGTCGTGTGCGGGAGCGGACTCGCGCTGATCCGCTAATAGCTTGTCCTTCCGTGTAGTGTACATATCATTCATCTCCTCAATGCGGGTTCATTCCCCATGCCGTAGCTATGCAGGAGTCCACGCTTCCGTCAGCGTAGTATCGATGCCCGGTTCCCAAGCAAGAGCAGAAAGGAGTGAGGGCGCACGGACGTCTGGACAAAACTGTACTCGCGTCAGGCTAAGGCCTGGGAAAATCCTGAACAGCAGTATCAATGCAGTGGCTGTTAAGGCCGAGGGGCCCCCACGTGACCAGCACTCAGGTAATTGGAAACGAGTGACGTCACCAAAAATCAATGGCACCTCCGCCCACATCCTGTCTCCCCAACTGACGTTTTATTTTTCTTTTTTCGATCTCACAGCCTGAGGCCCGGGCCGAAATTCCTCTCCGAGGCCTGGCTTTACGTAAAATTAAAATAAGAAAATGTTGAAAAAAAAAAGGATGGAAAATCAAGACGAAAAAACAATAACCTTGGGAGTTTTCGAGGACGTGAGAGACCGGCCTTTTATGAAGAGGACACCCGGAGCTGTATCGGGAAGGACGTGGTAAGGAGTTCCAAAGCTTAGCGCTGGAAGGAAAGAAACAGACAATGCAAAGTCTTTAGCTACCAACCGGCCGCACAGTAATCTTGCTTCTCAGTGTCGTGGCGAATATCAAGTGTTCTGGTTAACGACAGTGGCACACAAATGGCCAGTTCCCAGAGAGAGAGAGAGAGAGAGAGAGAGAGAGAGAGAGAGAGAGAGAGAAAGTAATACCTGTAGAACAGGAGACGAGTCGTAGTGCAAGTGGGCTGAGATTTAAGTTCAGATTGGTGGAGGATGTACGTCTATCTAAACACTAGATTATGATGCTTTCTAATCATAATCTTTTATAGTGTTGATAATCATCTTCTAAATCATATTCATTGGTACATACGGTAATACAGAGATGAGCACAAACGTTATCATTAACACACTCATTTTCGCACGTCAATCCTTGCATCACCTTCTACATACTCATCATCCTTCATGATCAGTTGGTAGCTCACCATCGGCGTGCTCATCACCTCTCACCATTACTCACCTTAACTGCAGACTCATTATCCCATCACCGTTACTCACCTTAAACTCATCATCCCTTATTACTCGATCCGCCATCACGATACTCACCACTCAACTCATCACCCTTCATCATCGACCACCTGGGCTTCATGATAACACGCACAGTCACCACAACACTCGGTACACACCACACCTCCGTACCCTCCATCATTATGTTGTTACGCGCCCCACCCAACAGCCGGGTGAGGCCCAGACATCCAACAATGTCAGTGACTGAAGCAGACTCGCCAACGCCATCGTCACCTTCCACGCACAAAGTTGAACACCCCTTGCAAGACAAGTTGTCGTTTCGACTCTATCTATCTATCTATCTAATTGTATATATATATATATATATATATATATATATATATATATATATATATATATATATATATATATATATAAT
>JAYMFT010110129.1:0-12500 GCA_038088735.1 Panulirus argus | reverse complement strand
AAACTGTGAAGTGTTATAAAGTCTTTGTGCTCATGTTTAATCAGCTGTGATTTACATGTGTTTGTGTTTACAGTGTCTGTGATATTTAGGTGTTATTTAGATATTTATTTTTTTTGCCATTTTCTATGCCATTGATGAGTTTGCACATGCGCCTCAGTATGAATGATACTGAAGAATTGCTTTCATTTATCGGAATCGTTTCTCTGAATGGTTGTATTAAGGTTACAGTAATGTTACAAAATGTATTTATGGGTATTTATTCCAAAGATGTACCATCTGTAGAGTGGAAAAATATTATGAACTTTTTTATAGAAAAAATAAAAGTTTTATGGGTATCTTTTGCTAACAGTTTCCCTAAATAAGGTGAGGGAAAAAAAAAACTCATACGAAAGAGAGGTTCAGTATGTGATGAAATTACCATAAAAACTCAGTAACCCGTGATATATTTGCCATCTATTCTTATACCTTAATCTATTATATATATATATATATATATATATATATATATATCAGGATCGTCTCGCCTTTAGATGATAAACCTGTCAGGTTAACTACTACCCGCAACCACATCTCTCTTCCATCTATTGGATGACCTCGCTTTAGGCTGTTCTCTCCCTGGCACATCAAGCCGCGCTGTGCCGAAGCCTTCAGCTGAAGCTGCAGGACACAGAGCTCTGCTCCCTCACACATCAACTCTCATGACAGCCCTGGTGTTGTTGCCAGTGTAGCAGAAAGGGACGAGTGTCCAGTCAGTGTTTTGTTTGGCATTCCTAACGAAGACCCACACTCATTCCTCATTCAACGGACACTCTGCTCAGTAAACAAAGGGATCATAGATATGTAGCTCTTAGATTGACTTAGGTTCCGTGTTTTGGAGGTTTTCATATCTAAGTTCCTTTGTTGGTTGGCTAGCGTCTACCAGGATCGTTAGAGACCGTCACACACAGGCTATGACTTAAACGCCTTATTTCAGGTGTTCAGAGGTAAATCCGCTACCATACACTCATCTCCCTGAATGTATGATGCATGTGTTTAAAACGTACTCTGATTCATTTTTGTTTTAGATTCATGAGAATTGCGTTTACAATATTTTTAGGTGTCAACATTATACAGGCTTTTAAAAAAAGTATAAATCACGTAGAGAAATTCTCATCTGATAGGACTGCGGGGTCATAAAAACGCGCAATGCGTTTGACAATGCGATGAAAAGAAGCCCTTTGTTCGCTCGCCCCGAGCATATAAAAAAGGCCAGATGATGTTACACAGCTAAAGGGGAAACCCAGCTGGGGCAAAAATTTAGTTTCATTTCAAAGGAAAATAGTAATTTTTTAATACTTGATCGCCATTTCCCTTGTTAGCGAGTTAGCGCCAGGAACAGACGGAAGAAAGGCCGCATCCACTCACATATATTCTATAGCTATCATGAGTTATATACTGAAACCACAAGTCCATGTCTACAACCAGGCCCCACTAACCTTTCCATAGTTTACCTCATGTTTCAGTCCACAGACAACACGTCGACCCCAGTATACAACAGAGTTCTAATTCACTCTTATCCTTTGCATGGCTCTCACTCTCCTGAATGTTCAGGTCCCGATGGCCCAAAATCTCTTTCGCTCCACCGTTCCATCTCCAATCTGGTTTCCCTGTTCTCCTTGTTCCCTCCATTTCTGACACATGCATCCTCTTTGTCAGCATATTCTCACTCATTCTGTCCTTAGGTCCAAACCATTTCAGCACACCCTCCTCAGCTCTCTCTATCACACCCTTTTTCATTACCATATATCACTCTTACACTTTCATTACTTACTCGATCATACCACTTCACAAGACATATTGTCCTCAAAAATTTCATTTCCATCACATCCACTACTACTAGTAATAATACTGATAATACTAATGATAATAGAAATAATAATAATAGTGATAATAATGATAAAAATGTTACTTATGCTTAATTATTCGCCCGAATTCAGCCTTTTAACGTCGAGGTTTCGACAGGAATTATGACAGGCAGTGAGGGCGTGTGTGTGGCCTTTTAATTCTCTGAAACACCTGAGGAAGGTGTTCTGATTATGTTCAGTTGGTGGTCAGAACTTGACGTTGATGGCCTTTAAGTGGCCCTGGCAGTCGATAGGCCTTAAAGACGAAATAACCAACCCACCGACAGCCGTGGAGTGCCATCTGTTATTTCATTATTCAAATTAACTGTTGAAATGCGCGTCGTTGGCGTCACAGCTGGAGATAAAAAACAGAGTCCTTATTATTCCATTTATGATGTACCCCGAGAAGTGGAGCTTTGTCCCAAGCTGCCATTATCATTATCAATCCTGTTGTTAATAGCAGTTATATTGTTACTATTAACAGTGATGGTTAATAGCTGATATTACTATCATTGCTGTTCCTCGTCATCATCATCTTTCCTGTTGGTGGTGTAGTGATTTTGTAATTGATATTACTATCATTACTGAAGTACTCTCATCGTCTTCTTCTCTCTGGACTGTGTATTTAAGCTGGGGATGTTGTCATGCCGTAAGTGATTCATCTTGCGAGGAGTTTGGAAGATGGGTGACCAGCCATTGATTCTCAACCTCCATTTATTAGAAAGGTACCGAAAATGTGTGTGTGTGTGTGTGTATGTGTGTGTGTGTGTGTGTGTGTTGCAACAGCAGCATTTTCAGCAGTCCCAGTGGTTCGTTGCAGAGACCCAACCGTGTGAGAGAAACGTTAACTGAGGCCGTAATGTTCGGATCTCAGCTTTCAGCTCGGCAGACTTTTAGCAGGAACGGGAAGAACACTTAAGAGGTAAAGGAGATTAATTCCCCACAGGGCAGGACAGTGCAGCTGCTGTCGCTTTAGTGATCCGTTTAGAAGACTGTCTCACTTGGGGAAGACGTGGATTGGGATTGGTTTGTCTCCGCATCCAGACACCAGTGAGAAGAGCGACTTCACTTACCCTGTTTCTAATGCTAGGATGACCAGGTTGTTTTTCATTTGAAATCCTAGTGGTTCTAGGAAAGATAAGAATATATATATATATATATATATATATATATATATATATATATATATATATATATATATATTGCTCAGTTTTGCATTTTCCCAAACCATCCAAGCCTTCTGTCAGTCAATAGAGCTAAGAGGTGGGCAGCATAATCAGTTAAGGAACGAATGTAAGCAAAGGGGACATAATTCTGCTTTGACGGCAGCTCCCCTCGTGTGGACCGAAGCCAGCTACAGATGTGAATGTTCTGATCGGTCATCTTCATTGACAACTGAGTCCGTTTGCAACAGCTTCATATTGAGGCACTTCTCAGCCAGTGAAACGCAATCCTCTTGTGTAGTCCACGTGCGAAGCATCATTCAGCTGAGTGTATCTTGCGATTCCACTGTTTTAAATTTTTAGTCGTTTGTGAATTAAGTTCTTCTCAGAAAATGTGTCTGGAGGCTACAGCTTTTCCACAGTACCTGAAATTTAGTTGAGTACACCGAATGTACGTATCATCATCATAACTAGAGGTATTGATTATAGAATCATGTGCATGGCTAAGTATTATAATGTCTGGTACTCTCTTGGTATAGGTTCATGGAAGGCACTGCCTATGACGACATTAAAACAAAAGAGGAGCTCGGTACACCTCTTTGTGGAGCACGCAGTTCGAATTCTTTGATTTCAGTTGTGGAGACAAAGCTGATGTCTGTCTGCTGGGCGGGTAGTTAGTTAAGAGATCCAGTCGCAGGAGCCACGCTCCTTTGATCCCCCGTCCACACAGGACTGCATGTCGATTAGCAATGTGAAAAGGAGGACAAGAAAGGTGGTGTTAAGTGTACTGAGTATGGAAAGTTAAGAGCGTGTTAATGCGATGGGGTGCGTTCTTTTAGCTCATGAGAGCATGCAGGTTGGGTGGGTGAGAGAAAAAAAAAAAAAGAATAGACCCTCCTCTTAAAGATTTTGCATAAACAGATGAAGATAATGGCACTGGTCTGGTTTCTGTACGGCCGTCAGTTCTGTCACGTCACTCGTAAGATAAAAGTAACGAATTGCCGATTCCCTCACACAGTAATCTTAAAAGGACGGTGTACGCAGGGGTTGAGGAAGTCATAGGTGAGGGAGTTATGTATACAGTGGGTCCAGAAAAGGCCAAGAATAGATGTGCATAAGAGAAGAAGAGGGTTATAAGGTCAGAAGGTGAAGTACACGGAGGAGGAGGAGGAGGAGGAGGAGGATAAGGTCAGGAGCTTAGTGAGGTGCACGGGGCACGAAGATGATGCAAGCAGAAGATGATGTGTTTACGAGACTAAGATGACGTTGTCGGGAAGTGATGTGTGTGTGTGTGTGTACCTGGGACGATTATGATGAAGTTAGGGAGTCGACCGAAGCGTGCAGGGTACGCAGATTATAATGCCAGGAGGTCATGTGTGAGATGGTCAAAGGTTAATAACTGTGAGTGAGAGATGCGTACAGAGAGTCAGTGATATAATAATGCCAGGGACACGTGCGTTGCCGTCGCTCGGTACAGAGAGAGAGAGAGAGAGAGAGAGAGAGAGAGAGAGAGAGAGGAAAACCATCTGTATTCCAACCCACGCTGCTGGGACTACGCAGTTCGGTCGGTTAGACAAAGACGCGGATTGACATCTGTACCACACACATGTGGCAACATACGCCAACATCTTCCTTTCAGAATAACTCGGGCTTACTCATGGAGCCCTGCTCTTAACCAAAGCTTCTGCGCTGGACGCCTGATGCGGCTGGCTGACCATGGAAATGTGAAACGCCTTGTGTTGAATTCTGTCCTGTCCCCCAACGCTATACACAGACTGCAGGATATCATGTGTGTTGAGTAATCCTTTATAATCCTATAAAGGATTCTCCCCCTCAGTCCCCGTGTGGCACGTTTTATCAATAATTATTTATTCTTTAAGGTGATTAAGCAATTTGCGGTTTACGAACTGTAGGTTTATGTAATTTATGCATTTATTCATATTTTTCATATCTGGTTATAGCGTTATACCAACGCAGAAACTATTCTTCAGCAAAGTGATTGCGTGTGCTTGACGGCCGACCCAGTCGTCATATCTGTCCCGTTTGACGCGAGTCCGCCTCGCCTCCTTCCTCCGTGGCGATGGAAGCCACGGAAGAATGTCAATGAACGCCCTGTGGGAAAAAGTTCCCCTCGTGATGAAAACTTTTCTCCGGACTCTCCGATATCGTGGGAACTAGACTCCGCCGGAGGGAATTGTTGGAATATCCTTGTCCCTGTTTTTCGACCACGCTCCTCGCTGTGCCAAGAGCGGATTTGAGCCTTCGTAGGATCTCATATTCACGGCACCATAGGGGTCTAGCGGAATACCATCGCCCGAAAGAAAAAGGATGTTCGAGGAGCCAAATTTCCAGAGAATTTATGGAGATCTAAGGTCGTGGCATCCTTCGGGAACACGAATATGCATCGCCGAAGGATCCTCGTCATTCCTTCGTCTTTTCCTCGGCAGGAAGGATAAGCGAATCTTATGCATCGACAGACATTTTATGGTTCATTTTTTTTTTCAACGAGACCGTAATTCGCCAGCCATATGCAGACCCCATCACTTCACTCAGTTTGCCCAGGACGGCAAGTATTGAAATCACGTATGCATATATATATAACGCGATGGGGAAATTTGTTTCCTGTCTCAAGTATGTTTTCCTTGCATTCCCGGCTGGGTGTGTTGAGCGGAACACATCATATCTCGTAAACAAAGCGTATATAAAGAGAGACAATACCTGTATGACATTTCGAGAGATATGAAAAACAAACACTGAATTGTGTATGCTACCAGTGGAAATTGAAACGGTATCTTCAAAACCTTCGCTTTTCGTAAATACTGTCTGGCTATTTTATTTTATACGAACATTTCTGAAGTTTTCACATATCCCACTTCAAAATGAATCCGGAAATGTATACACCTGACTTGGATGTTGTTAGCCCGACGCATTTTCCCATGTAATGCAGGTGTTTTATCTGCTATAGGTCTCAGTTGTATATTTATCTTGTCTGTTGTGGTTTTAACATGTATGTACATCCACCTTGTCTGCCATGGATTTAACAAGTATATTTACCAACTGTTCTGGTTAACGGTATTGTTGCGACGGTTAAGCTAATCGCCAATTTTTACGGGTTTTCATAAAATTTTACCCAAAATGTGGTATACATGGACGCTTCATATAACGATCAGTTTCTTAGGGAACATTATTCGTATTTCGGAATTCCGGTTAAAGTTGCAGTACACAAAAATGGTTTGGTAATGGTTAAACCATTGTGACATAGCGTGGCCCCGGCATTCCATCTACTTCTGAGAGCAAGTCTCATGAAATATATGGAATTCTTTTCTAAAAGTATCAAAAGACATCACAAGCAGACCTTAACCTGGTACCGAAAATGTTTGTGCTCGTGAATATGACCCAATATTTGTATCGCTGTCTTTTTCCCACCGTAAATATACTCTTAATGACCCCATGTCAGTGATGGAGAGTGGCGCCTTACAACTGTGACTGGAATCTGAGACGAAAATCTCCAGAGGTTAGACTCTAGACTGCCACCCATGAGTCACCTCTGTCCTTTAAGGGGACCCAGGCCTTTTGTCCACGGGGCAAGTGGTCTGGATCTGCCGTGGAAAAAATGGTCTCCGACGGAGAGTGTGTATAATGAATGGGTCCAGGCCTGCTGGAGCCATTGGGAACGGCTGGGCGAGAGAGCAGAAGACCTTTTGGACGTCTTTTATGTCTTTAGTAGAGTGACGCCTTGCCATAGATGGTCCAGGATGTCCCCAGGCGAGTCTTTTTCAACCTCACCGGAAGCAAAGTGAGTGTTCAGGCCATCTCTAAAACTCAGTGAGAACGGAATAAGACATTTCCAGAGGATGATGGGGGAAGAGACGTTAGTACAGACAAAAATACAAAGATACTGGGACGCCTGAAGGGATATGACACTGGGATGCCATTGTCAAGCAGAAGACACAGAAGATTCGACACCAGAGGAGTGCCATATTAAAGGAGGATTAGAGTTACGTGAGGAGAACATCAAAAGTTTGACACAAAGGTATCATGACTGACACCACGATGCAACGATCAGATGAAGATGTAAAAAGGAATATCCAACGAAGCAAAAGAACCATGAAGAGAGAAAGAAAGAAAGAAAAAATCTCAGGGGATGAATTGATAAAAAAGGGTGCAGGTATGGAGAGACGACCTCAGAAATTCATCCTGTTAAGGAAAATGCTCTCAAGGACTGACGACATCCAAATTCGAGAAAACCCTAAAAGACAGAGAAAGCGATTTGCAACAATACAGACAGACATTTGCTTACGTGAGCTCGTATATGTGTTCTGCCGAGAGGATGTATCGGAGGCATAGTAGCATTATCCACAGCATGTCTCTCTGTCGAACAGTAAATCCTCTGCATCCATCAGAAGTTGGGACCAAAGCTGGTCCTCGTAGGACGTTAACGAATGCAAGGCTTTGTCACCTTTTGTACAGAATATTGTGTTCCTCTGTTGTGGCATTTCTGTATCTTTTTTCCTTTTTTATTTTTTTCAGTCTCTACGAGTCTTCTGTGTACTTGTTCTTCTAATATACAGGACGTGAACAAATCTTTGAGAGATTAAAGTAGACAAAAGGAAAATTAAATAGGAGAAATACAGTGAAATTAAGAAGCAAATGGAAGGAAGAAAGATGATGTCGACGAGGAAAACGACAGCGCTAACGACAATGACAGCAAATAAGATGAAGAATACTACAACGACGACGATGATGTTGATGACGATGATGATAAGAACGTCAACGACAAATGATATTAATAAAAAAACTTAAACCCCCACCAATACTCGGCCATTGAGGATCCGGGAGTGGCTCGCTGTGGTGCCCGCCCATCTGTGTCCCGCCTCGTCAGGGAGAGGGTCTGGAAAGATGCTGAAGTTGATATTGTTGGAGGGAGACCAGCCTCGCCGTCCCGGGAGACAGATGAGTTGGATGCTGCCAAAACTGAGAGGAATTTCGCAGCGAAAATTAAAAAGTTTTTTTTTTTCGTTTTCGTGGAGTAATGGTTTTTCGTAGGTAGCTGTCATTCGTAGTCTGTTCCCCCTCCCTGTCTCTCAGTGCAGTGTAGAGTAGGTGTACTGAGACCGTATGGACGGCAGCCAATGAGAAATCTATTTCATTCTTTCCTGTGGTATTCCATGCTTGCTGTACTTCAGAGGTACATTATTTTCTCTTATATTTTTCCTACCGGCTTTCTTACTCTTGTCTTTTATTTCATCTGACCAGAACAGCTCTTGTTAGAAAGATATTTCCGAATCACCACATCGTAGGCCAATCAACCAATCCAAGAGGGTTGGATGAACGGCTGGGTTGGCTCTGAGGTATTTACCCTGTCCAGGACGGACTCGAACACCGGACCACTTCATACCCGGGTATCACCGCTCACCACTACACCACGGGTTTCGGAATTCATAAACGTAATGAGAAGCCAGGGATGAAACAAGAAGTAAAACGAATTAGTGTTTCATATTGCTTCCGAACAGGTAAAGCTGTAATATAAACACGTCCGCTTATACATCAAAAAAAGCTGATTTAGTAATTTTCTTCTGTAAATAAATACTCACTCAATGGTTCATATGCGAACGGTCATATGTATGAGAACGCTTCATTAATATTCTGCAATATTCTGCTCCATAGGGTTAGGAAATGTAAAATATGTATGTTTACCTGCTTACACAGCGCACCCGTGAATCCTGTTTCAGAGCCGACTGACCCATATTTCAGATCTAATTGATGACTTCAAAAGGCGTCAGTAATATTTCATTTTCAGGGGTAGCAAATATTTATAATGTAGGTATTACATTGTGTCGACAAGTCTCAGTTAAACAGCCTGCCAGGGAGTGGCTGTCAAGTGCACAAACTACCAGCGAGTGGCTGTCAAGTGCACAGGCTATCAGAGAGTGGCTGTCAAGTGCACAGGCTACCAGCATGTAGCTGTTAAGCGTGCAATCTCCCAGGGAATGGTTGTCAAGTGCACAATCTACCAGTGAGTTAATATCACCTGTTTACTCAGTCTACCAGGAAGTTTTATCTCCTGTACAATCGACTTTTTCTCACTCGTACAATCCGACAGCAAACCTCCCTCACCTATACAGACTACCAGCGGGTCCTTTCACCCCTGCACAAGCCGTCCGTCCTCTCTTAAATCTGTACAAACAGCCAACGCGTCTTTTCTGCCCACCTTTACCCATTAAATAATCAGCCTACGAGTCTAATTTCTCCAGTAGAATGTTCCACCTGTAGTTGCCTCTCTTATCACTTGCTGTAGAGCTTCCCTACCTTTGAATGACCTGCCAGGGTGCCTCATACTCTGATTTTCCAAAGCGCTGTGCTTCCGCCGGGGAAAACGTGCGAGCGAGTCTGATTCTTCGGCAAATCTTTAACCGCCTCTGCGGCCTGCCGGACAATCTAGTCCATCTGTGAACTGCGCCAGCGGGAATTTTTTTTTTTTTTTTTGCCTTATCTGGATCTCGCCAGAGACTCTTATCGCTCTGTAGTTGCTGCCTCCCCCCCCCCTCCCTTTCCAGAGGGAGAGAGGGAGAGAGAGAGAGAGAGGAAATTGAAAACCTATGCATCATATAACGCACAATAAAGCATTTTCGATCTACCCACGATTATTCCTGCGCTTCCAACCTTTTCCCCATCCATCCATTAGCGTGGTGCTTTCACCTTCACGTTCCATTAATTTTCATCTGATTATTTTTTACGACCCCATTTTCATTTTTTCTAGGTGGGCTCATACGTGCTGAGCCACTGACCCCTCGCGCTCTTTCTACAGGGGATGGGATTACCTTGGGCGAATCCACTTCCCAATCATGGGATTCAGTCAGTCAGTCAGTACACGAGGATGGGCTTAGAGGAGGTGGTGATAATCATCGTTTGTGAAATGATCACCTTCGTGGCAATGGGGTGCAGAAGGCGGCACGGCCACAGTAGATAATTATCATCAATTACAACTTCTCCGAACGCTGGAACTGTTCCGGCCGATACCTTCGGCGACGAACAACGGCAGCCGTAACTCCGTGGCGCGCCCCCGTTCAATCGCCCGAGAGTGGTGCAAGTGGAAGGTGCCAGAGAGATACATCCTAGACCCCGGTGTCAATTCTGACGGGTACCGACACCCCTTGTGAACGGTAATTTGCATAATGAGATTTCCATTTCCAGCAACATGGTTTCCCGACAGCGTCTCTTCACCTCCTGCAGGTACCATAGAACTCCTTGCTGATGGGTTCGTATCTCAGGGCGTTGCATGGCGAGGCTGGAGGAGAATGGTTGCCCCAGCGTAGTTACGGCGGCTCTCATGATGAGATTACATTCACTCGAGAGGATTTTTGCTTCGTTAAGCTCTGATGACGAAGGTACACTGCCCTGGATGATGCCTTGGCATGGTTGCCCAGGAACCGTATCCACTACGGCTTCCAGTCACTTGAACGCCCGCTGATGGTGAACCGAATTAAACGCGTTTTCAACTTGGGTTTCAACGTGGCGGTCATTCCAACAGTCTTCCGATGTGTTCTCTTTCGCTCGAGTAGTCCTCCTTCTCTCAGGTCGAGTTTGATGCCCGGGAGGTTGTGTAAGGATTCTCCAGGTCGAGCAAAATATCGTTGATTGACTGAATTCTTAAACTTGAAGTCACACATGGTAGCCTCTCGAGTTGAGGAGAGAGAGTTCAAAGTTTATGACCATGTTGACCAGGTTGTTATGAGCACCTATGGATTCGCAGTTTTCCACAGCCATCCTGTAAAGTTACTATAACAGGTTAACTGAGGTTGATTAGTCCAAGCTCCGATAACGGCAGACTACATAGGTATGGAAAGAAATTTGCTTCTGCGTGAAATCGCTTCCATACACAAACACTCGCGTCTAGAAGCGAAAATACTTTCATATCTATACATACGTATAATAGCTAATTCACATACTTCTAAAGAACATACTAGACACCAACACTCACACATTTCCCGATAAAAGAAAGGGTAATTGAGCTTATCTGTGAAGCGAAAACCTCCCGATATTTGACATTACTCTCAACAAGAACATCCTTCGGCAGAATCTGTCAGTGCATGTGATTATATCACAAAGACTTATAACCCTAACTTTTCTGGAACTCCGACGTCTGTGTTCCATTGATCCTGACCCCTTATTCTCCTTATTAATCCTGACCCTAATTTCTCCCTTCCTTCCATTAATCATGACCCCAGTATCCTCTCATATCATTCAGTCTGACCCCAGTATCTCTTTCCCATTTACTTGTGACCCAAATTCATTACTCTCCTTCCAAATTAATCCTAAACCTAATTACTCCTTTCCTCCCATTAATCCTAGCTCTAGTTTCCCCTCCCGTATTAAACCTAACACCAGTTTACCTCTCCCTATTACTTCCAACCCCAGTTCCCTCAACCTTGATTAATCCTAACTCTATTTCGCCCCCCCCCTCTCTCTCTCTCTCCCCTCACATTATATCTGACCCCATTTCTCCTTACCCAATTATACTTGACGCTTAGGCCCTCCCGCGCTTTCATCATCCTCTTCTCTCTATTCTGTCATTCTGTGTCGGACACAATCCTTACATCTCATCACTAACTTCCGATCCGTCACATCGCTGGTTAGTCTCGTAACCCCCCCCCCTCTTTCATGCAGTTGATCACGTTTTATGAAATTGTTGTCATTTAATTATCCAGAGAAACGATTTGATAGAGTGGTCAAAATCACGAGCGGAAATGGAGAGAGAGAGAGAGAGAGAGAGAGAGAGAGAGAGAGAGAGAGAGAGAGAGAGAGGAAATGCTATGCATACACAATATATGTACACACATCAAGGCTTTATTTCACATTCCATTTGCAAGCGCATTTACAGCTCACCGCCTGAGAAGCAAGACTACTACCACTCCTTTGCAGCGAGAATGTCTATGACGTTACGAGGACATAAATCGTTCACAGAATCACCTCATCCGGAGCACAGAGGAGGACGTAATGCCACATCGCTTGCATGATATTTCCTTGAACAGGAGGGGAGGCAAGCAGGCAGGCGGGCACGCTTGCATCAAAGCGACACGTAAGAGGTGTACTTCTGATCTTTCGAGTTAGTGATCTCTGAGGCCAATAACGCAAGAGCACTCTCCCTGTGGAGGAGAAAGGCATCAGATGCTAGTGCAAGGGGTTTGAGAGGGATTGCTGGGGCCGAGTGTGTAGAGTGTGGGCGTGTGTGTGTGTGTGTGTGTGTGTGGAGGGAGGAGGTTGAGAGGTTATAGCGGGGTTGGGAAGAAGAGGGGTGAAGGGAGGAGGAGTGTGTTAAAAAAGTATCCATTAAGGTAATTCTAATATATTACAGTACTTGAAGCCATATCCATCGTCAGGTAAACTGTAGCTGTGGTATATATATATATATATATATATATATATATATATATATATATATAAAATGCACTGT
>JAYMFT010110118.1:0-13537 GCA_038088735.1 Panulirus argus | reverse complement strand
GAGAGAGAGAGAGAGAGAGAGAGAGAGAGAGAGAGAGAGAGAGAGAGAAGAAAACGAATAAATTCACATTTTTTTACGACAAACTGGTGGCAGACTCGACCACAGCAGAACCCAAAATCGCACAGGGATGACGCTTACAGATGCAGGTGTAAATTGCGTCGTCCGCCGTAAAACAAAAATGGGAATTTACAACAGTGTAAAAAGAAAATGAAGAAGAAGGCGATGGAGCGAGTGGACGCACGAAGAGCGCTGGGCAAAAGAGCCCCTGGCCCAGATGCAGCGCCCTCATCTTCACTACTCTCCTCTCTGTCTCTCTCTGTACGATGAGCACCACCACACCTCATCTTCGCTACTCTCTCTCTCTCTCTCTCTCTCTCTCTCTCTCTATGTATGCATGATGAGCACCACCACACCATCTTCACCACTCTCTCTCTCTCTCTCTATGTATGATGAACCACAACACCTCATCTTCACTATCCCCCCCCCTCTCTCTCTCTCTCTCTATGTATGATGAGTACCACAACACCATCTTCACTACTCTCTCTCTCTCTCTCTCTATGTATGATGATATACATGGGAGAAATACTACTGAAAATACACACCAATCATACACGTATCTGCTGTACTAGCACAAACAACCGTCCTATACAACTTTTTTCTTTTTTTTGCACACGCATACAACCCCCTATCCGCGACTGCTGTAGGAATACAACCGTCACATGCAGTCGCTGCATACACCAACATACAGAGAATTCAATACACCACCGCTGGTAAACACGCCTAGCGTGAGAGAATGCATTCTTCCCAGGGGTCTGTTGTGTGTGTGTGTGTGTGTGTGTGCACTCAAGTCATACGCACCTCTTGAGTTGCAGGAGACCGTGACGTCATGGAGACGTCACAGTTATATTACGTCACGAGACTCGATCTTCTGACTGTACGTATACATATTATATATATATATATATATATATATATATATATATATATATATATATATATATATATATAACTCCCCTCCAGTCATATGTTCCCCTGTTATCTCTCTTCTTCCTCCCCCTCTCTCTCTCTCTCTCTCTCTATCTCTCTTCTCCCATTCACAACTCATACAACCCCTTGAAGCCACGTACCCTTCATAACCTGGTCGACGATGGACGTAGGTACGTCCGAAACCGACCGACGTGTTTGACGGGGGAAGCGACTGGTCGACCGGTGGCGATTCTCCTCGGGGTCCCAGCTGTTCGTCCACGGGTCGCGCGCGCGCGCGCGACACACAGCCGGTTCCCTTAGGGCGCCGGGGTGTTCATGTCGTCAGCTCCTCAAAGCTAAAGTATTCCCAGCCACAACCGCCACTCGCGAGTCAGCAGTCCCGCCACACGCACACGGGCCCGAGACCCCTCAAAGCCGACAGACATACAAATGACCCTTGTATTAATCATGAGTGTGTGTGTGTGTGGCGGGCGTCACCACCGGAAAGCTAAACGGCAAGGGGATGTGACGCTGTGACGCTCATGTAAGGTAAAGCGGTTTGGGGAACCCGCCCGTCTTGGAAAGAACGCCCGGGGCGTCTGCTATACAAACCCCCGCTCTCTCTCTCTCTTCCGTGAGCGTCTGCTATACAGACCCCGCTCTCTCTCTCTCTCTCTCTCTCTCTCTCTCTCTCTCTCTTCCGTGATCGTCTGTACGTCCAACAGACTCGACACAGACTCGAGGACTTCAGGAGTTGAGATGGTTTGGACGGTATTCCCTACGCGCGTCTGGGATTCCAACAGTCTCCCTGACACATGTCGGACGGGCGGGCGGGCGGGCGCGGGCGGCATCCCAACGAGGAGATGGCGATTCTGAGATGTGGCGGAAGCGACGCGCGTCGCATCCACAAGGCAAAGGGGTTACGTCGTATACGCCGTCCGCCCGTGGCGCGCCGCCGGAGACGACCACCGCTGGCTGACGTAACAATCCCTCCAGCCCGATGGTATACGACCCCTCGCACACGGGGGGGGGGGGGGGAAACGACCACAGAACGCGACGGTGCGACCCCGTCGAGCACGTCAGGACGACTCCCGGGTGAGACGCCTATCATCACGCCCACGGGTCGTTAGCGCCGGGCTCAAGGGTCGTGGGCGTCGAGCTCAGGGGGTCGTATCGTCGTGTTAGGTGGTGACCTGCTTTCCCGGCAGTACTCTACCCTCCTCCTCCTCCTCACCACCAGGAAAACGACCCTCTTGACTGGGGCGAAGGGACGGTTTACAAACGCCGGGAGTTTGTTTGGGGAAGACGAATATGGACAGGGGGGTGCTCACTGCTACGTGACACGATGAAGTGGATGCCGCCCCGTGTTTGTGTGTGTGCGTGAACATCCCTTCTGGTCGTGGTCGTGTGAAGAGCGAAGTTATAGATGTTATAGACTATGTGCACAATGTCTGGTCACAGGTTACAAAAGACAAGGACACGATTGTAATTTTTCCCCCCCAAAAAAATTCAAGTCTCACCGCAAACGTCATCAAACTGACTGGGAACCTTCGCCATTCCCCACACTCTCCTACAGAATTTCCACGGCAGTATCTCGCACTGCAAGGTATTTCTAACAACGTCTTTTTCCTGCCAGCTGTTGACTGTTGAGCCGGAAGGAGAGGTGGGCAGGGAGGTGGCCTTCTGCTTTTGCGATCCTGTTTCTACCACTATTTAGCTTCGTCTGTTTCCTCTGGCAGATAACCTTGTTATGAATCATCAGGTCTTCTGTTATCTGTCCTTCATACGCACTTCCCTGTACTGTCCTCCATCAGATAACCTCATATGTACTTCCCTGTACTGTCCTCCATCAGATAACCTCATATATGTACTTCCCTGTACTGTCCTCCAACAGATGACCTCAATATGTACTTCCCTGCCACCGTCCTCCAACAGGTTTCCCGTTTTCTGTCCTTCCCATGGCAAAGGGAAGAATCGTAATTGGGATGTCTGGTGACGGTGAGGAAGTTGTTACTACAACAGATGAAGATACGGATCTGGGCACGAGATGGCGTACGGGGAGGCGACGACAGTCGATGGCATAGGCTCGAATGATACCTTAAATCATTTTGGGAAATGTTGGAATTATGTTCTTAATGCTAGATGGATGGCGACGGAGGACTGAACGGAGATGTTAGTCACGTATGCGGAACAAAAACAGAAAAAAATCTGGGGGTTTCTGAGGATCTGACGAGGCCCCTGGCGGAGTACAGAAGCACTTACACCAGCGGGCCGAGACCCAGACACCATGGGAGTAACAGAGGCGGCACAGAAAGGGATACTCACCTTGCGGGTACCACAGAAAAACTGGAGAGGAGTGTGGGTGGGTAAGCATCAAGTGTGTGTGTGTGTGTGTGTGTGGGGTAAATACTCTACAGGATGTGGGGGGGGGTCGTCCTAGAGCGTGGGTAATTCAACACAAGTAAGCACACGGGTCGTACTCACGGTATGGGGTCGTCCCTGCAGAGGCCAACAGTGCGGAGGAAGGGGTCGTGGAGAGACGGGAACACAGCAGAACACGACTTCGAGCGCTCGACGCGTCCAACTCCAACACACTGTACGCAGAACTTCGATAATGATTCGTATATATATATATATATATATATATATATATAAATCTTCACTGATATTTTGAGATCCATACAAATGTTACTGACAATACAATAAGATATAATCAAACATTTGAATAATTTCGTAAAATCTATAATTTTTTTCTAATTTCACACAAATCACTCAAACACTCCTTGGCATTTCTGTGCCTGAGCAAAGGCAGAAAATTAAATCCAGGGAGAAAAGTTGCATTAGTACCGAGCCAAATGATATAACACGCCATTTAAGCTTATATCCTTAACTTTAGGGCCTGTGTATGTGTGTAAAAATTCGTGTATGTAAAAAGATGGCTCTACATTAAGAGAGGCTCTGCCTTTCATCCCATTCTTCTCGTCACATAACTCACATAATTCTCCAGAAATAGTCACACGATGTGAGTGTGGGACAAGAGAACAAGGGAAGGTGCAGAAAGCATGGCAGACAAAAATACATTAGTCACCTATCCTGTGACACTTCTACATTAGAGAAAACGGGTCATCCTATGACTTTTACCATGAGAGAAAACGGGCTTGCGTGATGTGGCAATCTAGCTTAAATAATCCCGAAGCAAAATAAGCGTATTTCATTTAATTGATCCCTTCAAAGCCAAGAGCATCCTTACACACGGCAACCTGGGTGCCAAATGGTTCACAAAAGCTATTTATTCCGCACGTGCATTAACAAATCCACATACCATGCAGTCAACTAAGCTGGGTAGCGGTGCAGAGATAAAGTTTGGCGTTGATGTAAAAGCAAAGCTAAGCCGAGAGAATGCTGCAGCTTATTTCTTAGAGAAAGGGCAGGCATGTGGAAGGGGCGAGGGATGAGGGGTGAAAGGTGAGGGGTGTCTGTGTGTGGAGCGACGGGAGGGACAGGTGGAGTGGAAAGCAAGAGAAGGTGGAGTAAAGTGGAACAGGTGGTGTGGAGAAGGGGGGAGGTGGAATAGAGAGAGAGAGAGAGAGAGAGAGAGAGAGAGAGAGAGAGAGAGACTTCAGGCTGCAGAAGGTGGCAATCGGGAGTCACCCAGGCGCAAGGGCTAGAGTGAATCCTTCCACAACGGGAATGAAACCAAGCCAGCAGGCATTTTGAAGGGCACCACGCCTCGCCCCGCCCCCCCTAAGCGCGAAGGAATGAGACATGCGTAGGAGAGGGGTAGCAATTCCACTTGCTACTTGCTCTCGAGATGGTTAGAGGAAAAGCCGTAAGCCTAGATGATGCTTATACCGCCACAACCGTGACGGACACCCAGCGTCATTTTTTTACCTCTGTGTTGGCCGCGGCGGAAGGTCCTGCCGGGGCGGTGGGAGTCGCTGGGGCGGCAGGGGCCGCCGGGGCGGCAGCCGAGGGCGTCACGGTCACGGCAGGCGTCGAGGTGGGAGGTTCCGGGGGCGCGGGGTTGCAGACGGGGACCTCGGGTACTGGGGCGCTGCTCTCGACCTCCGCGGTCGGGGACGGCGGAGGGTTCAGCGATCTCCCGCCGGACTCGATGCTGCTCGAGGTCAGGTTGCAGAAGAGGTCGGCCGACGCGACGGAGGACCCCGACTCCGGGGTGGAGGGCAGCAGGACCTCCTCCTTGGCGAGCGGGTCTTCCTCCTCCTCGTCCACGTTGTCTAGGGACGGGGGCGGCGACAGCGGCGCGCCCTCCGGGTCCTGAAGGCGCCCCTCACGCCAGACGGGAGACGCATTAGCCATCACTTCCAGAAAACCCCTTCCGGACCTAACTTATAATTACGTCGCTCACCAGCAGCGAGCGATACACAGGCAAATGCGGGAATGACGCGCTAGTTACGACCCTACGAGCACGACGGTACGGCCCTTCAGCACGACGGTAAGTTCCTTGAGCAACGACGGTATACGTTCCTTGAGCAACGACGGTATACGTTCCTTGAGCAACGACGGTATATGTTCCTTGAGCAACGACGGTATACGTTCCTTGAGCAACGACGGTATACGTTCCTTGAGCAACGACGGTATACGTTCCTTGAGCAACGACGGTACGATCCGTGAGCACGACGGTAGGATCCTCGTGCAAGTACGTATACCACGTACATCTCACCACAGGACGCGCCGTCTGCCGAAGACTAGATCCTCACCACCGAACACACGGCCTAGAGTGTCTCCCCAAACCTTCCACTGGGGAAATCAACTGCTGTACATCACCACTGACGATAATGGCAAGTAATTTGCCCTCCTCAGAATCAATCACGAAAGAGGAAATTACAGAGTAGGCCGGGGTCCTGACTCCGAGCGTGAGGCCCTTTGAACACGCTCACTGGGGGGGAACTCCTCAGAATAAACTACGCACATGAAATCATACGTCAAGGGTATTCAGCCATCTGTCTTTAACGAAAGTACAAATGTCGATACGGGGTACGGAACGACACGCAGTGAATCTCTTAATCTCTATGGGAAACAACTGATTGTAAATCATCGTCCAGATACGAGAGAAAAACAAAATGTAAACACTGAGTTTTGTTTATGACTGTGGTTTCCGAGGGTGCCGCCAGAGGCACATATGAGATAGAGATACCTTGCACGTCTGGGACTTTTCGCCGAGGTTACCCGCACGTCTGGGACTAGCACCCCACCGATGCCTGTGTCGTCTGAATACGTGAGCGACCCACAACGTCCGAAAGGGGTATGGGAACCCAGCGTTTAGCCTAGGAGATGAAGGGCTGTGTGTGTGTGTATGTGTGTGTGTGTGTGTGCGCTCAACCTCTTGACCTGAAAGGCAAGACCCGCACTGGGGTCAAGTCAAAGCCACGCCCGGATGTAGTGACGACGAGTCGTACCGTCGTGCGCAACGCTACGTCTGTCATACAAGACTAAGACATGTCATACAAAGGATCAGCACTAATCTAATTTAACAGGGATGAGCACATCGACCAGGTCGAGGGGTCAAATCGACCAGGTCGAGGGGTCAAATCGACCCGGTCGAGGGGGGCGGGGGCCCTCACGACCTACCAGAGAGAAAAAAAAAATAATGTGGCGTGTTTTTAAACTCACGGACACTCGGGTCTGGTGTATGTGGACTAGGGGTCGGGGTCGTCTGATGGGTCGAGCTCTGATCTCCTCACACTCGCTCTCCTCACCATCAGTGCTCCCGTCCACCTGCCGAGGACACCTCCACTGTACTCCACCTGCTTATATACACACACCGGAGGCAGTACACATCGAAGCTATGTACACACACACACACACACACACACATTATCAACATTTTTTTTTTTTGTTCACACAAATTTTAAAAAGTTTATAGATTTTCAAAAGTACAAACGATCCGTTCGTCTTTATGAGACACATGGGTCCCCCTGATCGTCAGGCTGTGTCTTCTGAGTGACCTGACGTGCGTGACCTGACTGACCTGGAGTGAGATGGCGGTGCCCTGACTGACCTGTGGTGAGACGGTGGTGAGGCCGGTCCGCCTCAGCTTCTCCTCGCCCTTCCTTCGAGACGCCGACCTGCCACAAACCAAGAACGCTTTAGCAACACTGGCCCTCCCACCGCGCCACGTGCTGGCAACGCTGCTGCTGCTCAACACGTGCAATTTGGGAAAAACAAAAAATCTAATCTCTTAAAATTTCCCTAAAAATTGATAAAAAATAAAGCATACAAGCCTTGTGGCCTCTAAAACACCCACTTCTCATACCCTTACTCTTCCAAAAATAGCCTTCATCTCAAAATCAGATTGAGAAATGCTTCAGAGACATATGTACAGGAGACTGTTAAGCAATCAACACTTATAAGTGATGTCACACACACACATACGCCTTCCACCCTCGAAAACATCGATCAACGACTTCAGACCAAAAAAAAAAATGAGCCTTTGACGCAGTGGCCTGGCCTTTTTGACCTTACGCTGAAAGGGTCAGGTCAAAGGTCAGGCACATCATACCCCAGGGGGGTGGGGGGGGCGTACCGTTAGTTCTCAAACGACAAACACAGATACATTCGGCAAAGCACTAACAATAACAACAATAATAATAACAATAATGATAATAATAATAATAATAATAATAATAATAATAATAATAATAATAATAATAAACAGTCCTGAACACCAATACTAGGAAAGTTTGATCTCTAACCTTGAAAAGGAATTAAATAATGTATGTAAATACGTTCCTGTAAATTGTAGATAATTATGGACCAATACAAGTCCAGATCTTTCCCCTCGCTATTCCTTCCCTCACAACTGAGAGCGAAACAGAGATCCTCTTTAATATGGCATTACATATGTTTTCTTCTGAGAAACCAGAGCTCGAAGTAACGCAAAATATGTGAGTCTTTTCCTGGTGTGTGTGTGTGTGTGTGTGTGTATTGGGATCGACTTCAAAGGTGATATGAAACTGTAATCTCCCTCTTCGTTCTGTCGTTGTGGCATTCGTAAGCAATCGGAAGGAGCAGTGAGTGTGTCCTGTTCCCTTAAGATGCAACAAAAACTTGTAGACGCGTTGAATTTACTGGTCCCGTTTTCTGTTGGCTCGGCGAAGCATTTGTGGTTTCGAGGAAGGATTTCGACGCAGTCGGATGCTTTGTTGGACGACGCTTCAAGCCCTTGAGCAAGACGGTACGACCCTTGGGTAAGATGATGGTCTTGGACGTGGCCCTTAAAGGTCAGGTTGAAGGC
Source organism: Panulirus argus (assembly GCA_038088735.1). Classification (NCBI taxonomy): domain Eukaryota; kingdom Metazoa; phylum Arthropoda; class Malacostraca; order Decapoda; family Palinuridae; genus Panulirus; species Panulirus argus. Next base: position 5,313 of record JAYMFT010110118.1, on the reverse strand, counting down.
TGAGCCAATCACACCCAAAGTTCAGTCGTACAGTCGCGCTCAAGGGTCGTACCGTCGTGCTCAAGGGTCGTACCGTCGTGCTCAAGGGTCGTACCGTAGCGTTCAAGGGTCGTACCGTCGTGCCCAAGGGGTTACAAGTCCTGTGTACCTTCTCGGGGCAGGTGCGAGCCTAGTACAGCAGCGGGGTTTCTCTCGCAGATTTTGGGGGATTTTCTCCCCTTCAAAATGCATGGAATAACGAAGGCAAAATGTGATGTTCTTGGCCGCAAGGACGTGGATGAGATGGAGCCCCGAGATGGAGTCATCGTCCACAACAATATCCGCCGGAGAGCGAGACGCAAGGAAAGAAATACAGCGAGTTGGATCACGGGTGTGTCGGGGCGCCGTGATGGGTCCAGCGGCTTCAGAGACCACTAGTGAGGAGGAGGAGGAGGAGAGAGGAAGAGAGAGGGGTGGAGGGAGAGAGGGAGAGACAGGAAAAGTTGAGAAGCAGACGTGAAAGAGAGAGGATAGGGAGCAAGAAGAAAGGAAGAGAGAGAGACAGACAGACAGACAGAAACAGAGAGAAACAAGACGGATGGACAAAGAGACAGAGAGACAGATATCACAATGCATACGTATCTTCAGCCTCGGAAATAGCCTAACGTCTCCAGCCCATGTCCTTGTGATTAATAGAGTCTCACTAATTAATCAGACTTGTTTTCGGGGGGCCCTGGGTTTCGGTCTGCCGGGAACAACATCCTTAAAGGATCCTTCGCCTTAGGACCATAAATTGGAGCGTGACTTTGCTTCCTCCTTCCTTTACCTCCCCGTTCGGTACATCATGTAGCCATTTAAGACGACGACATAGGTACACATAGAACCAGTCCTCGGTATGCTTCTGTTGAAATGAACTGCGAGTGAATGATTACTTTACACGTGATCACAACGAGACGATCCAGTATATGTGTATTCCTCATATGCTGTTTCACGGCATTTCTCGGACACGTTCCTAATGGGTCTGGTCGTGAATTGTGGCATTTGTGGACGAGGTCCAGACAAACTACAGCATCTCCTGTGAATTCTCTGGCTCGTGAGTACATCCAGCCATGTGTTAAGGGTCTGGGCCAAGAATGTGAGGGAAGCAGGACCCCCAACACGGTAGCACTTGGCTCGCCTCGCGAACGTCCCTGCTGGTTATTATACACACATACATACATACATACCAAGACAAGGACTCTGCCACGGTGAAGTGCGTTCATTGTGCGCGAGCTCTACTCATGCCGCGATGAGACAAGAAAAGCGGGTCTGTCTTACATGCTCTATCTCTCTCTCTCTCTCTCTCTCTCTGCAACTACCACGAAATGTGCACAACCCACACGCAAGGTGCATTTTCTGAAACTTACAGCCATGCAAGACCTCCACCTTGAACGCGGGCCTCTCTCATGAGGCACTCCGTGATAAGTGTGTTGTGGTCTTTAAAGTTGTGCAGAACATAGGACAAAGTGCGTAGGTGAGGCTAGAATACTCGGAGAGCTCCCCCAGTGACACATCTATTCGCTGTTATAGGATAAAAAAATGTCGAGTTGTGCAGACGTAATTTTCCACACACACACACACACACCCACACGAGATAGGGCCCTACATGAGTAGAAGTCCCTCCCCGTGCAGTACAAGTAGGTAATCAAACACACAAGGTAGGAACTCGTACCTGGCTATATTTGCAGATGATGGAAAAGTTATTTGGGGAAGTGAGAAGCGAGGAGGATTGCTTCATATCACGAGGGGACCTACGACAGACTCCACAGCGCTGATACACGGCTGATGAAATTCAGCCCAAGCAAGTATGAACTAATGAGGACGGGGGCCACAGGGGAAAACAAGACCTCCATAAGCTTATCATCTGGTAGGAATTGTTTCAGGATTCGTTATGTGAGAGAGACTTGGGAGTCGACATGTTCCCCAACCTGTCGCCAGAGTCCCACTTTAGGAGAATGCTAGAAACCAACAGTCTGCTGGCAAATATCAAAATTGCATGCAAGTTATTGAATAAGGAAATATTCAGCATGCTGTCCTCATCCTACACGAGGCCAAAGCTAGAATACGCTTCTCAAGCTGGTCACCGTACCTAATGAAGCACAAGGAGCTAACACAGAAGGTCCAGAGGAGAGAAAGAAAAATGGTACCAGAATCGAGAGAGATGAGTTTCAGGGAAAAGCTATAAAGGTCGTAAATTTGCCGCACACTTGGAAGAGAAAAGACTGAGGGGTGACCTGATCACAACCCTTAAGTTTCTAAAACAGTAAACCGTTTTTCGATAAATATACGGATAGGACAACCATATGATATGACATGAAATAACACATGAAACATGTTAAATGGATGAATGGAATGAAATAAATGAAGACATGGCAGAAGCTGACAGCACCCAGAAATTTCAGAAGCTGTATGACGGAGGGAGATGGTTCGGAAAGCTGGGCCTCATGAGTGCAACACTCCCTCCCCGTACGGTACAAATCGGTAATCACACGCACACAATTCCTCTATGCATTGAAGGAATTTGGGCACAATATGCTCTCTATGCACGTTTGGTTTTATCTTATTCTCTATTTCTTTTTTCCCTGTGATACAAAAAGAAATCAAATGCGTATTTCCCTCATGAATCTCCCACGATGATCTCTCTAACGCTTACGATCTGAATTTATCTGACATCACTCGTCCGTAGATGGAGAGAGGGGCGTCGTCCGTGTCCTCTGGAATAGCTTAGAGCTCGGATAGATATGCCTCGTTTTTCCGTAGATGGGACCAAATTCATGTGTGGAAATTAGTATCAGTCTGATACTGGGGCGGGCAGGCTCTCTCTCTCTCTCTCTCTCTCTCTCTCTCTCTCTCTCTCTCTCTGAGAGAGAGGGAGAGAGCGTTACGTAGAAACAAAGACAGAGAGAGAGAGAGAGAGAGAGAGAGAGAGAGAGAGAGAGAGAGAGAGAGAGGCCGGGAGGTTACAATACAGAATTCACAAATGTAAAGCCACCACCAGCATTCGAAATCATTCTTGTCAATTCAACGCTATTGCTTCCCAGTGTTTCCTCATACACTGTGATGACTTGGTCACACACACACACACACACACACACACACACACACACACACACACACATACATACACACATACACACACACTCTTCCCCCACAAGACTATGTTGCGACACCCATTGAGTCAAGACGTGGAGAAAAAATTTATGATAACCATTCCACTGCTTCTTTTCCTCTGACATCACGTTCCTATCCACAAGAGATCCCTGGACACTGTAACTCGGGCCGCCTCATCTCACACTGTGTGTGGAATATGATGTGTAACTGACTTGTGTTCGCGGGAGTGACGTACTGAAAAGATGCACAAATATTTTGGGACGATTTGATTATGTTACGAGACTTACATGCAAACCTGATGGCATTTACTGGATGTGAAAACTTACGAGTCTAAACGAAACTACGTGATAGTCAAGTACGTGTATCATTTCAATGAGCTGAATCTGATATGTTTTTTTGACGCGAAAGTCATTATGAGGCTGTCATGAGTAAATATCTAGTATTAAGGCTAAGGCAAAGAAGAGAGGAAACTCTTTTGGCAAACGTGTTTACTTCTCTCTATCTATGTATCTATCTATCTATCTGTCTATCTATCTATGTATCTATCTATCTATCTATCTATCTATCTATCTATCTATCTATCTATCTATCTACCTATCTGTCTGTCTATTTAACGACCCATCTATCTATCCATCATCTGTACATGAAAACGACACAGGCCCTGACTCCACCAGGCACCAAAACTTTGTCTCTTACCGTCCAGTCGGTAGGGTACAGCAAGGAGATTTCAGCTACTCACGTCTACGCATCTACTTATTTTTTCTAAGTCTTCTGAACACGACGGCAGGACCTTTAGTCACAACGGTACGACCCTTGGGGAAGAGGTTACGACCCCTGAGCAGGACGGCAGAACCAGAGAGCAAGATGGAACGACCCCTGGTTATAATGGAATGGCTGTTTTTGCAAATCCAAGGCCAGGTCGTGCTCAAGGGTCTTGGCGTCATGCCCAAGGGTCGTACTCTCGTGCTCAGAGATCATACCGTCATACTCAAGGGTCGTACCGACGTGCTCAAGGCGTTAACCACCTGGCGTCTCTATACATGAAGTGATGGATGAGGTTCCCTCAGGCTCTGTGTGTGTGTGTGTGTGTGTGAGAGAGAGTCAGGTGTGGCATTACCCGGGAGGCGGTGGCCGTCCAGTCGAAGATAAATGGCTCCTCAGGGTGCGAAAAAATAATAATGAATATATGTTCTCATTCGGGATATTAGGAGGAAGACATTATGGACGTCACGATATCCTATACGTCTTCTCTCTTATAGGTAAGAGGTTTCTTATTTCTTCGTTCCTCCAGACAAGACTCTAACACACACACACACACACACACACACACACACACACACACACACACACCAACGAGGATCAGGCACCGCACCTACACAGTGCTTTATAAAGAACCGAATGTCTCCTGCATACCAGGTAGGTGGGGGAAGAGTTCTGGAGGGATAGTATGAAGAAAAATAACATGTGCAGAACGGCAGTTGACGATTTAAACCTCACCTTCTACCGCAGGAACCAGAGAGCGAGGAACCTAATCGCGCAAAACACTATGACTCAGGAGTACTGACCCTCCGCCACACCATGGCTATTTGATCTGTTCATGGACTGGGTGGTGAGGGAGATGAATCCAAAGGAGTCACGGAGGACGGAGGGGGGGGGGGGCAGGTATGTACATGCAGTCTGCTGTGGGTTGAGAGGCATGGGAGGTGAGTCAGTTGTTGCCTACTGATGATACGGCGCTGGTGGTACATTCGAGTGTGAAAAAAGCGGAATCTAAAGTAATCTAATGTAATCTACCAATTAGCAAGCCCCGCTGAGTGTCACGTGCCTCTCTATACTACAAATTTCGTTATCATGACCAGCAAAAACCTTAGCCATTGCCTCACATCACATCTACAACGATTATTATCAATCAAGCAACGTGAGAGATAACGTCGTAACATCTCCTCCCCGAACGGACTGCAGCTCACCGCTAGCACCGAAAGAATAGAGTACTGCAAACAAGACTTCACGTGGCAGAAGTCACTGACGTTCGCGAAGCCAGACCTGACATCATGAACCAAACCACAGGCCACGACGGAACGCTAGAACTCTCCTCAAAATAACATGCAAAACCCACGCCAGCTGGAACGCACATGCGAAACTCTTCCCTGCAACTGAAAGTAGCGCAGTCTTGGCCTGTAGGAA
>JAYMFT010110107.1:0-13537 GCA_038088735.1 Panulirus argus | reverse complement strand
AAAAAAAAAAATATATATATATATATATATATATATATATATATATATATATATATATATATATATATATATATTTTACGATCACACTGCCTATACTTTGATCACAAAATCAATAACACAGTTACCATAGCCGTCATCATAACCTCGCTGCCTGTATCATCACACTACAAGCATTTGTAGATGATCCTCTGTAATACAATGGTTAGCGATGTGGCTCACTAAGTCTGGGCTCGATTCCCGGACAAGGCCGCCTAATCAAGGCCAACCCAGCTGTTCATCCTGCCCTTTGGGACTGGTTGATGGATGGGTACCTGTTGTAAGTTGGGGTTTGTATATGTGTATGTATACCCAAGGTTAAGGCATAGTACACGTATAAGGTTCAGAGACTGGGCAACATGAGTGTTGAGTAACTCCTGTCCCCGTAACACATAAACTGTAATCACGAAAAATACACTTAACCTCAAGATAATGCAGATTTGTATTGGTTTACTGCCTCCTCAGGAGAGATTTAACCCACATTACTGTCTCCAGGCATAAATTGTACCTTCATAATGTAAACTCCGATAAACCATATTATAATAATTTGGCATATCATCTCCTTCAGTAAATCCTCACCGATATACCGTAGGGGAAAGATCTCAAAGCCAGATCTTTTTCCTGGCCAAAGAAGGGAAATAGAAGTCAAATTCCACATTACTATCGATGGTACAGTAGAGAATGCAAGGAAAAGATACGTATACCAGGATGGTAGAGGAAGGAAGGGAGGAGGGAAGATTTTGAAGTCGACAGTTAGGAAGAAACGCTGGAAACCCGATCAAAGACAAGAGGAACGAGGAACACAATAAACAGCGGGACCAGAGGAACTCTCATACACCACCAAAAACACAGAAGTGGGAAACCAGAGACTGTGTGATAAAGACATTGGAACTTTTTTTTTTATGTTGATGTTTCCAGTCACTGACAGAAGTCCACATCAAGGCCGGGTCTTAATTGAAATATAGAGAGGTTGATAAAGAGGAAAAAAGGACACAAGGGAAAGTTTGTATGAATTTTGGAGGAAGTGAAAAATTAGTATTGAAATGTGAAAGGTCATAGATACTGAAGAAGACATGAGAATGTAGAGATTTCCAAAGCTTCGAGGTGTAGGGAAAGAAACAGTTATCAATCCGGCCCACCATTAAGTTGCCAACAGCCACGCCACACATTAATCATGTGACGCAAAAGCTTGCCAAGTATTGCGTGGTCTAGCTAGTGGCGGAGGCACACAAGCAGCCAGTTCTCAGGAGCAAAACCAAAGCAATATGTATAAAAGATGGAAAGTGAACTAACATTGTGGTGAAGGGCAAGGGGGTCAAGTTTTGAAGTTAGCCTGGGACAGTTTAGTCGGACCGCTCTAGGCTCAGCTCTGTCAATTACGGACGCACAGCAAGAACCACTCCAGATGTGAGAGCAAGTATCAGTCCTCTGTATAAGCGGAGCAATAGGAATCCCAGTTTCTAAGAAGCAGACTTAACAATTTCCGTAATGTGGGGTTTCCAAGATAGTGTGGACGTTACAAGTCTGTTCACAGTGTCAAGAGGTGGACTTAGAGAACCGTCGAGGAAGAGAGGAAAGTTGTGAGAAACTTTCGATAGAGAGATGGGTATGAAACTGGGTCTTGGAGATATTAAACTTAACAAGTTTTCTTCTACTCCGCTGAGATATCCTGTCCAAGTCTGAATTCATTGAGGAAATTGTGTTAAGATGAGATGCAGATTGAATGAGGGAGAGGAGAAGTGAAGGATGTGGAGGAATGCAGTGTTGAGTCGTCAGGGTATGAGTGCGTTTGGTTATATGTGGAAGAAAGGAAATCGTTGATATCAAGAAAAAGTGTAGGAGACAGGACAGAACCTTGAGGGACACCGCTACTGATGAAGAAAGAGGGAGAAGCTAATCCATCAACAACCACAGAGATAGATCAGCCAGAGGGGAAGCTAGATATGAGAGAAAGTGAGTGAGGGAAGCCAATTAGGAGAGCTTAGAGATGAGACCCCGATGCCACAACCTATCAAAAGCTTTGTAATTATCAAGGGCAACTACATCGGATTCCCTAAGATCTTTCATTGATGATGACCAGACATTATTGAGATAGGAAACTATACTGGTGATCAGAGAGAAAACCGTGTGATTCAGTGCGGTAGGTGAGGAGGGATTCAAAGAATTTGGAAATGGTAGATGTCAAAGCAACAGGACGATAGTTAGAGGTGTTAAAGCGGTTACCCTTTTTTTTTTGGATGGGATGTACCAACGTATGCTTCCAAGAAGAGGGAAAGGTTCTGGATGTTAAACAGAAACGGAAAACACGAGCAAGCGCAGGTGCAAGCCCAGAGGCACGCTCTTTCAACAGACGGGGATGGTTGCCATCACGATCATAAGCCTTGCTTGTGTCCAGAGAGAGCAGTGCTTTTCGGACAGCTTGAAAACGGATTACGGAAAGGGGCATAGGATTAGTTAGACGAGCATCAGGAAGTGCAAAAATGTAAGAGTCACCCAAAATAAAGTTGGAAGAAAAACGCGAACCAAAGAGAGTAACTTTTCGTACGGGAGAGACGACAGCTATAGTACCATCAGAAAAAAAAATGAAGGAAAGGTAGACGAGGAGAGGTTATTGCATTTCTTTTGAATAAACAAACGCTTTGCCTCACGGATAACATATTTGCAACGATTACGGCGACTTAGGGATATACACAGACAAGTGCGAAACATACACAGATAAGATAGTGGAGGACATACGCAGGCTGGGAAGTTGGAGAATATACGCAGATAAGCATACTCACTGCGGACGTTTACCTACATACCAATGGTGTAAGCCAATGATACAACACTCTGATACAAGATCATAATACAACATCCTAATACAGAACCCTAAAACAACACCCTGGAGTAATGCGCTGATACAATACCTCGATGCAGCGCCCCGATACAACGCCTTGATACAGCACTTCGACATAACACCCTCATTCAACATTCGGATACGACATTCTGATATAATACCCAAAACAGTTCTCTAAGACATCCTGATATAACAACCAGATATAACACCCTAATACAACAACACACTCATACAACAATGTATTGATACAGCACTCTGACACAGAAACCTGAAAACAACGACCTGATAGAAACATCCTGATACAGGAGGATCTAAAGTAATATTGTTACGGATGTTCTGGACTGTCTGTATCAGGGAGCATCAGTTATTTAGAAACGATAAGGTTAGAATGACAGTAAGATGTGTGTATGTGTGCGTGTGTGCATGCGTGTGTGTGTGTGCGTGTGTGCATGCGTGTGTGTGTGTGTGCTTTAGTTCGCACTGTATAGGACACTTATTAACAGAGACCAGCAGGAGAGACTATCAGTTAAGACAGAAGTTGGACGGACCATCAGTCATCATCTAGCACACACCTTGAAACACGCAAACATCCGAAAACAATTTAGGCAGAAAAAGATTAAGATGCTTTTTTTCCCGAAGGACAAAATTCCCGGCATCGCTTGAATAAATGACCTTTGACTTTATAATTAGCACCAGCTGTCAGTGGACTATATTAAGGAAGATGATCAGTAGGTGCCAAAATCAGACGAGTTAATGTCGCACCCGCTATCTCGAATACTCATTAGCGCGACATCTGAGTTATCGACCTATCAGTCCAGGGAACACGCGGGACGGGGGCCGCAGGGGTAAAAGCTGAACCGGATCGCTCCATGTTCCTTGTTAAGATGGTGCGCCATATTTTGGGCGAATTTACAGCCTGCATCGCGAGAATGATTTGCGTTGCTTTGACTCGACTCGTTGATGACCTGAAGCACAGCGATCGTTTATCTTGAGACTTTTTGCAAAGAGAATCGATAAAAAAACAAAGTTAGGTTAAGGTTACAAACCTAACCTAATTTAACCTATCATAACTCAACCTAACTTAACATAGCCTACCCTAAAAAGAAAGTTGATGACGAATCTTTTAAGTTATCCAAGTCCTTTTCATCATCTTTATTAACAAGTTCTCTCTCCCATTTCATCAGAGAATGAATCGTGCTGAGCCGTGCTGAGAGCACCAGACTTAGACAAGCGGCGCAATAATGTTAATTTCTTCTGAGAGCGAGACTTGCGCCGTGCATGCAACCCCGGAATAAAAGAACAAATATAGCGCGCATAAATTTATGGCGCGTTGTAGTGGGACGAGACACAAGAGAACCAGCGTAGCGTGACGCGGGAGTGTTGGCATCCCTGCCGCCACCCTACCACTGGCCATTAGGCGTCAGGCACGCGTACCAACCCCCACCCTCCCCACAACACCCGGGGAAAATTCACGTATACTTCGGGAAGATGGGGAAAAAAAATATCTCAGAGACTACGATACGGTTGGTATGAGATCAGAAAAAAAAAAAAGGAGGTATACGAGTCTCCAAGTGGAAGAAAACGGATGATAGTGAGCGAGGGTTGTTCAAGCGTCTGGCAGCGGAGAGGGGTGGATGCAACGGCGGCAGCAGGTGAGGCGAGTGAATTGATGGCGTGAGGGTTGCCTAGTTATGCGTGTCCTTCTGGCGGCAGTCGTGTCGTATCCGCATTTTTGTTTCACCTGACAAGCTTAATGAGGGTTATTTTCACGGAGGGTTAATTTGTCGCGCTTCCAAGACCTTAAATCTTGCAAGCGTGTCACAGGCTGTGAAGTCTGTCAAGGTTTCTGTTATAAGGGGAGAGTCGTGAAGGATCTGTAAAGTCTGTAGCGTGTAATGGCGCGTGGAGCAGTACCTACGGTTCTGGAGTGTCAAATGCGATGTGACGAGATCACAAAGAAGTAATAAATCGTTCACGGAAAAAATGTCATCTATTTTGTCATACATTTTCTCTTCAAGGTTTTCATGCATATATTTCAAATGGTCTCATTCCCGTGTCGGATTAGAAAAATAGCCAACTAAGGAAAGGTATAGAAAGAAACCGATAGATGGAGAAGACGCGAGTGATCAGAGGTATATATATATATACTTCATATAAACGCTGTTATTGCAATGGTCTTTATTTCAAGAAGGCTTATACTGTATAGCTATGTCAGTCAAAAGATTATAACAGAGGAGAAATCACAGGCACAGACATACCTATGAACGCGACGCCCCATCCTGGACACTAGGCCCAACTATTACTAATGCTGGAACTCCTGTGTTGAGCTCCAGGACCCATTACCCTCTTCCTTCCCTTCTCCTTCCCTTGCTCTCTCTTCCTCACCGCAGTACCAAGAGCCCTTCAGCAACCCCCTCCCAGATTCTTCAGCTCTTGAAACCTTTCCCTGCAATCAACAAAAGAAATATCTTCGTGTCTCTACCTCCAGCCAGCCACCCTACAATTACAAACGAATCAGTGCCAGGTGAACGAGACATCTATACAGCAGCTTACAATGAATATATTTCATTCTGTTTTTAACACGAGACTAAAATTCACATTCCGTTTCAATTTTTCTCAAGAAGGTAGAAAATATTTAGAAAAGATCTCTCAGTTCTTATTTCGAATGCATGAAAGTAATGATTGCTCAGTATACCATCATGACAGCCCACCTACCATAGGCAGAAATGTGGACTATGAAAATGAAAACATAAAAACATAACACTAATTAACATTGCTCTCAAATGCGAAGTCAAATGCAGTATAGAAATCATAATCATGAGAATATCCAGTTCCACATTAACTGAGCTCAGAGCATCTGAAAGCTGCCCTCAGACACCTGTAGCTCAGGCGACAATCTCGCTTAACTTCCACAGTGTAGCAAATCGCTATAGGATCTTCGACTTCAGGGCAAGTTGTCCAGACGGAGGAAGGGGAGCAGATGTGTCATTTCAGGCTACCCTCATCCATGGGCAGATAAGTCAAGTCATCAAGACCTGTCGTTAGGATCAACCTCATTAGTCAGAAGCTCTTTTCCATACGTTGAAGAAGTGTTGACTGAAGTGACTGGATGGTTATGGAGGGAGGTGGGAAGCCCTCGATTTGCTTACACTGGAGGAGAGGGAGGGGGTGGTATAAGGCGTAGACATTAGGGCATTAAAGTTTTGAGTGAAGAGCTCCTTTTTAGAGGAACTCTTCATAGACATTATTTTTTTTCTTCCTTACAAGAAAGTGACGCACTTGCTCTAGTGATGCCAGTGATCCTGTACGCCACTCACGTGTGCTAGTCAGATTGAGGCAGGCGTCTGGGATGTCTGAGTAATCTCCTCCTCATCTCCTACTTTTTGAAGAGTCTTCTTCTGTCTATTTTTCAAACATAACATTCCTCAGCCATTTCCATCAACAACTTACCCTCAACCAAACTAAACTTTTCCCTCATCTCTCATTCACGTGAAGTTTCCCTAAATTCTCAGAGTTGAACTTTCTTTCTCCTCGCTACTAAGTAATCCATTTCACCCTATCCAAGAAATGCCCAGAAAGATATAGGCATCAAAACACAGACATCAACTCGTGAAGCTGAAGCAGGTTGCATTTGAGCAGTACTCACTCGTTAAACTGATACTAAGACACTCGCTGCTCAGTGACTACAAGTCTTCATGGAGACGAACCCCGTTGGCTGTCAGACAGTGTCAGATCTCCCTCCGCCGTCTGCAGTAAGAACCCAACATATTCTCTCGACTGCAGCCACTTGGATGCACCTATCCCACATCCCTCACTCCTGGAAGAATTTATATCCCTGTTGGCGCACCGCCATTTTTTTTAATGATCTTTAGTCGGGCCATGATTGAATTTGTCCCCCAGTTGTACATCACACGACCCGAAAACACTTTGTGCATGACCGGCTATTGAGAGGAGCGAGAGGGGAGGGTGGAGAGAGAGAGGGAGAGGGCGAGGGGATGGGTAGGTAAGGCCGGAGGGGGTTATATGCATGGCAAGAATCAAAGGCATATATCAGACTAAGAGATGATTGCTTCTGAATTCCGTATTGAATTTGGTGCAATATTGTCATGGACGTTGAAAAAAGAAGAAAGACATGAAAAAAAAGACAAGCATTCTTCTTTCATCGGAAAACTGCTTGATTTTTTTTTTCTTCCCACCTTTGTTTTTTGAAAAGTCCAAAATTCCAATAATTCAATAAAGGATATTAATCTCTCAGGTAAAAAACGGTCTTTACAGCTTGCACTTATTGCCCTGGGTTGGCTGGCTGGCTGGGAGGGAGGGAGGGAGGGAGGAGAGGGGGGGGGGGCGGGGGCCGAACTTTTCTCGTAAAGTGCCTTTGATTCATCGGCACGAGAGGGAGCAATCGTTCATACAGGAATTCACACTCTTTAGCCCAGCTGAAAAATTGTGTATGAACAGCCCCCGAAATCCCCCTTTCAGATTACCGGATAAAAAAGAAAGATGGATTTTGAACGCCTACTGAAAAGGCAACAAATCGTCCTTTGGCAGTTCAAAGACGAGCGGGGGACTAGGATGCTGCTGAAGGCAGACCTACATACATACACACGCGTGCCAACACTCTGCCGGGCGGAACCGAGCCCCTGCACGGGGAAAAGGATAACTCATATCTGCAGCCTTGCAAAACGATGACGGGGAACGTATAAACTATACGTAGTAAATGTACACAAAAATCAGCATAAAACACATGCAAACGTTCAGTCATGGGCCGAAATGCACGAGAAGTCATAACTTATTTCGGCTTCTTAAGCCGTTAGGATTAGGTGTGCGAGTTTAAAGTTAGGTTCGACGTTATTTCTAATTGCTAATAGCTTAGCCTAACTTGCCATAGCCTTGTGCCGTTATTTTCTAGGTAGCTTCCCATAGTCCTGTAAGTTATTTTTAACTGCCTTTAACTTAATCTAACTTACTAAAGCCTCTTGACGTTATTTGTAATTGCATGTCGCTTAAACAAGCCTCCCATAGCCTCGTTCCGTTATTTCTAAGTGCCAATAGCATAATTTAGCTTCCCATAGCCTCGTTCAAATCAAATCAGGACGTGCAGATGTCCTGAGGCAAATAATTCTCAGATCTCGTCTTAATCGCTTTGCATTCATCAGTTCCTTGCAAAGACAAAAATATCCATAAACTACTGTCCCATGTCTGTCTAAAGGCTGAACTTGTACACCATCTTTTTCTCTTTTGTATTTACCAACACTTTTCGTTATACAAGTGTTATTGTCTGAAAAAATAGGAAAATGAGGATAGGAAAATGTCTATCAGCTATGAAGCAATATTGAACCAGTGTGTGAAACAATGAACACTACTGCTCTTGCGTTGCCTGAGTTTAGTTCAGAAGAGTAATTAACTTCATCATTATCCTCATCAACAACACGACGATGGATCAGGCTGGTAGTTATTTCTGAAACGACAGATATAACAGTGTTAATGGAGATTCAGCTATGAACACCTACTCCCACATTTACATTGTCATCTGGAAGCGAAATGAAAAGATCCATTTCCACTTCAGCTCATGATGACTGACGGCTTAATTCAATCCATGCATCCAGTTATTCATTTGTCTCTGTTTCTATCGTTTCTTTTCTCTCCTTTCTTCTGTTCTCTCTCTCTCTCTCTCTCTCTCTCTCTCTCTCTCTCTCTCTCTCTCTCTCTCTCTCAGACTGCCAAAAGAGCAGCAAATTAACAGCTCATATTTCCAGATGCTAATTAATACAACCTTTTGCATGACCCTTTTTTCCGGGCAGGTACCTCAGAATAGCTCCATGATGTGGGAGAGAGAAAGCTCTCCCGGTGAATATTACTTCAGCCACCAGGACAAAAACCTGGACGAAATATTGCATCCCACACACACACACACACATACACACACACACACACACGCGCGTGCAATTTGTTAAAGCACCCACTGTATCACAACAGCAGAAGTTGCCTGAACAAGACGTCTGATCAAAATCCTTAGTTCACCATACCGTGAGTGGTGTGGATGGTCCGACTCGTTCACCATCATAAGGACAATACTTTCGAGGTATGATTCCCTTATGCTTGCTGGACTAACGTGTCAATAAATTATGCAATGCACTAGCAACAACAAATGGTGAGAAAGTAACAATGGGCGAGCACAATTCAGAGCACGCAAGTATTGACTGAAGGCTCCATTGTCTTCAAAGATCCGTCGGTGTCTGTCGCGGTGATACGTAAGACGCGCAGCTCGGCGTACCAGAGATGGAATAGGGACGCGATGTGGAACAGAATAAATAAAAGAGCCACCTTTGTGGTTAGATGGTTAGTTGGTTAGGCTAATGCAGACCAGTGATCAACTTCCAGGGCCTTCAACGTCGAGATATAACCGCCTCAGAAAAATCTAAGACCACATCATGCACTTTCAGATACACGGTGTATATGACACCTGATGAGGCCAGCAGTGCGACTTGCAAGGAAGAGGTTAGATGAGGATGATTGAACACAGAGCGAGTAGGCTATGGTGGCGATGACAGTAGTTGGACATTCTTTTATATACGTTTATTTCTTAGGGGTAAATCAGTAACAGCCTACCAGATCGAGGTCTCAACAAAACATATAATTATTTACCTATATGCTTGTGACAAGTTTCATAAAGATCATTCCCCGGTCTGCCCTTCTACAAATATACCACCAGTGTCTCATCAGAGCTCACTTCACACCTCGGGAAGCCAGGTCTCGAGTGGTCGACAAAGGAGGCCAACACGAGGGTCCTCCAGCACACAGTATGCCCACTTCTGTCCTCCTCAGTGGCAATATCCGTAGGAGCAACCTAGTGGTACTGGTTCCTCCTCCCCACTCACAGTTATCAAGCAGATGCCACCACAGTCCTCATACAGGTATGTATTACCTCTCCCCATGTCATTATAAGGAGCACAAATGTCAGAATAATCTACGTTACTCTGATTTATATAACTAATGAATTAACGAGGAGACGACTTCCATAATTTCGGCGGAAATTAATATTCCAAGCCTGAGAAATAAAAGGGAATTGGATTACTTTTATATACTTCTTTTATTGTAATGATAAATATCCACATGTAAAGGTATCACAAAGGATTATAAAGATAATACAAGGAAATGAGGTAGCAAACACAGTGATGCTGCTGTGTCCAAGACACAGAGCACGTCATGGGTCGACGAGCTCTCAGGACGACGAGATGGAACATGATTACAAACTTCCAGGGCAAGACAATGCGATTCCGTAAGCACAGCGTTACGACCCTCGAGGTCAACAGTACAGCCCTTGAGTATGACGCTTCCGTCCCTTGGGTACGGTGACCTGACCCAAAAGGGTGAGGTCAAGTGTTAGGTCACTGTATTCAAATGTCGTAAGCAAGGGTCGTACTGCAGTGCTCGAGGGACTTTACGATTACAGTGTCAAGCGACACGTCCGAGCAACGATGCAGCGCATGTGGTGACCCTGTCAGTGTAGAAGGAGAGATTGGATCCCGAAAGACACCTTTGAAAAGTTGTCACTGCCCATAGCAAAGAGTGTACCAGCGGCTAATCATGAGGTTAAGTGAGAAGGTGCCAGTGCCCACAGCGGAGAGGGTGTCTGTCTGGGTCGGGGAACGCGAGGTTGGAGTACGGCCAATGAAAGGGAGATGAAAAGATCAGATTACGAAATCATGAACAGCTCCACTGGGAAAATAAGTGTGCAATTAGGTGCAGAGTAATTCCGGCAAGTACTTCGGCTCTTACTTGTACAAGGAAAAGTTAGCCAGAAACTTAGACTAGGAATACGAAAAAGGGGGGAAAAAATAATCGGGAATGAAATGGCGTGAGGATAAAGGTAAATCCAGTCGTACACTGGAGTGGGTAGGGTGGGGTGCAGTTGGTATCACCGGGAGAGTGGTGGTATTACATCCCATATGGTAATTTGTGGTGGTCGTAAGTAATGACACTTTTAATGGCTTCAGATCATGTTAGCGTTGGATATAACGTCGAAAACTGCTGCTGCTTATGTCAGAATGACTGACGATCAGATCTAAAGCTCCTAGGAAGAGGAGGTAGAAGGGAAAAGAGAAAGTGGGAGAGAAGAGGGAAGAGAGGAGGATGTCGTTGGAGGAGGAAAGGTGAAGTCAGGGGGTTAACATACAAACAGGAAAAAGACTGCAAGGTGATGATGAAGGGAGAGCTGATAACAAGAAATGGTGAATCATGAAGAAATTTACAATAATACAGGGAAGATGAAAAAGGTAGAACGGAATATGTAAGAATTGGTAATAGACCGAGGATGAATATGGGTCTGGCGAAACATGTGAACGGTAAGGATTGAGTAGATGAGGGGCTGGTGAACAGGTTGATTGTGGGAGTGTTTGGAGAACACAAGGGTTACTAGAGAGAGAGAGAGAGAGAGAGAGAGAGAGAGAGAGAGAGAGAGAGAGAGAGAGAGTGCAAGAGGATCTTAGGGTAGACGAAAGAGGAAAGGTGAGAGAGGAAGACAAAAATGAGTAAGATATGAAAGATTAGAGAAATAAAGTAACTCAGGGTTCGGTGAAAAGGGAGGCTCATGTGGAAAAGGAACAGAGGAGGGGAAACAGGAGGGTGAGAATGGGAAAGGAAAAGAGAGAGAGAGAGAGAGAGAGACTAAGGGAGGGTTTATTGAATCAGGGAGAGGACCTTTGTCGGCTGTGCGGGGTATTAGGGGGCGCCTATGATGCCGCTAATGGCCCGTACATCAAACTTCCTTAACTAACAAAAATGTAACATCCTGGACGTTGAGCGTGGGCCGTGTGTGCTAGGCCATGCTCCGCTAATCCCCTCTGGCATGCTCAGTCAGTCACACACTGTTCTGAAAGCTCAGTACCTGAACTATGGCCAGCAGTTTGGCATGAGCAAAGGGGATGAATGAGGTCAGTGCTGTCAACAAACTCTACATAAACTCGACGATACTCTAATCATTTGACCACTGGACGTAATTCCTGTGCCGTGGCGAAGACTGATATGCATATATATATTTCATGCATTCATATATTATTCTTTCACATACATTCCGCGTATATGAACTTGCGCAGGTGAATGAAACAGTATGGTTGTGAATGATAAAAGAGAACAACGGTGGTGGAAATTTTCAAATC
The DNA here is from genome assembly GCA_038088735.1 of Panulirus argus. NCBI lineage: Eukaryota > Metazoa > Arthropoda > Malacostraca > Decapoda > Palinuridae > Panulirus > Panulirus argus. Next base: position 1,507 of record JAYMFT010110107.1, on the reverse strand, counting down.
GACTGGGTTATGTTGGAGGTGAGAGCCTTGCTCTACGGCGGTACGGTGTGCTGGATATCACACTGCCTCCCTGAAGTCTATTTCAACGATAATATATATATATATATATATATATATATATATATATATATATATATATATATATATATGTACAAATTCATACTTTCTCGCCTTTATCCATTCTCGGCGCCACCCCACCCCACAGGAAACAGCATCGCCATCTCCTGCGTCAGTGAGGTGGCGCCAGGAAGCATACAAAGAAAGGCCACATCCGCTTACACCCATCCTCTAGCTGTCATGTGTAATGCAGCGAAAGCACAGCTCCATATCCACGTCCGTGGTGTACCATATAGCGTTCTGACCGTTACACATTCTCGGGCCGCCCAGGCTCGAGCCCATAAGTCCGATTGCGGCAGTCGATCCACAGTCGGTTCAGCTGCTTATCCAACCCTGAGGGTCGGTCGATAAAATGGGTACCTAACTGAAGCTAAGTTTCTTTCCCTAAACCTGGAAGGTTTGGAACTCTCTATCCTTTGATGTCTTTAATAATGACTATCACCCAGCCATTTTTGAAAGGCAAGTTTTCCACTCATTTACTTATTTACTACTCCAGTATTCTGTGTATAGACAAGAAGCTGGTGTGAGTAACCATCCGAGGGAGTGGCAGGAGAGCTGGTTCCTTAAAACCAGGTCTTAAGAGGATGCCTTACACATCCCATGACCGCTATGGGGCATTGATTACAATAATTAACGTGAACACCCAGTCGGCTCTGTCGCTGGTGTCAGATCTACCTCCGGCCAGAAACCTCACCACCTGTCCGTCTAGACGGGAGACAGGTAAGAGGCAATGCAAGGTCGGGGTGGCCCTCAAGTCTCACTTCTTCCACAACATCGTCACACATCACTTATCATTAGGGAAATGACACTGCGACTAAGCAGGAGCGTCTTAGTGTTCTCACGAAGGATTAGACCGTGCTTGTTGTCTTCCACTTTCCCATTAAGATGATTTACCACATTTACTACTGCTCTTCAAGAAACCTCAACCCCCGCGCCGCCTCTTGAAGGGTCTGAAGACTCTGCCAGGTGCAACTAGACCGGCCTGGGCGAGCGAAGTCCTCAGCTTTTCCTTCATTCAGCTGATATCATCGTCACCTGCATGTGTTTTCTCATGAGTCGTCCCCCCCCCCCCGTTAGAGTACTACTTACAGTACTTAAGTCTTTTAGTTTCAGTTTCTCTGCAATTTCTAGTCAATTTCGGATGAGCATAAGAACTCTGTATATATTGTGAGAACCCTATGGCTTCAGTTGAAAATCTGATGGGCCTATTATTAACATTATCATTACCATACTATTATTGTTATTATTATCATTATCATAATAATTCTTATTATTATCATTATTATTATCATTGTTATTATCATCATTATTACTATTATTATTATTATTATTATTATTATTACTATTATTATTATTATTATTACTATTATTATTATTATTATTACTATTA